>VDFB02047230.1:81097053-81213454 GCA_007258455.2 Sequoia sempervirens | reverse complement strand
TTAAAAATTAAATTATAAAGTGAATCTAATTATAACTCATTAGTTAATTTTACAATAACTTTTGTGTATAATGTTATTTCATAAAGTAGTTAATTATTTCTATGAATGAAATCTATAAAAAAGGACCTTTTGAGATCTAGGATTATTTTCTAATAAAATGGGATCCAAATTTAGTTCTTATTCAGATAGAGAGTGATACTTCTCTCATTCATAATGAAAATATTCTTTGGATTGACCCAACTCTTAATGTTAGCATAGGTGGTCATCTTGTTCATTTTGGTATGAATAGAAAATCTCCTTGTCCATTTTGTGATTTAGTCATGGATTCTATTGATTGTCTTTTGCTCATTTCTTTTTGCTCATTTCTTAGTGGCATGTTGGAATTGGCTATGCGCTAAATTGTATTAGTTCTCTACTTTTTCATTGATTTTTTTTCCAATTCATAAAGGTTACTTTTTATTATATCTATATGTTTATTCCCTCCATGGTCATATAAAATAAATGGAAAGAAAGTATATACCAAAATTTTAGGAGGAAGTTTACTTCTTTATAGAGATTTCTATTTCCAAGATGATAATGGATTATGTTTTTAATAAGTCTATCAAATATTATTCCTTCATGTCTTGGGATTTATTTATTATAAAGAATTAGCAAAATTTTAAGCCTCCCTTCGGGTTTGTGTAATATTTTTGTAAATTATTAATTTCTTTCTAGTTAAACGGATTCTCCTAAATGTTTTACGCAAATCAAGTTTTATTTTGATGGGGCTTCTAGTAAAAATATTGGTTCTTTCAAGATAGGATATGTTATAAGAAATTATAAGAATAATATTTTATTGGCTACATCTATGAAATTGTAGGATGGTATAAATAATGAAGAAAATTCTCAAAGTTTTGTTTTAAGAATAAATATCTAGAAGGATTTGGTTTTTTTTAAAATATGATTCATTCTCATAAATTCAGTAATTAGAAAATTGATCATATTCTTTTGCTAGCTTACGATCTCTTGGGCCATTCTAACTACTACTGTGATTGTTGCTATTGAGAGGCAAACTTGGCTATATAGAGAGATAAAGTTCTTATTCAAAATCATGTCATTAATATGTAGGTTGATGAAACCATTAATAATATTTATCAGAAGGAACAATGGTTCAAAAATTAGTATGATGGTGGATACATTTCATTTTATTTATGGAGATGAAATTGGTTTTTTTACTAACCCTTTGTAGATGATAGGCTATAGATTTGTAAAAATATTTTCTTGATGGCATTCACTTCTATGAGATTAAAATGCACATTGCATCTCGATAAGCTTTTTGAGTTATCTAGATTTTTATTAATCTTTGGAATCCTTCTTATACTAAATGATAAATTTTAGATAAATATTTCTGCATGGGATTTCCATATATTATAGTGGTTTGAATTTAGTTTATGTATAGAACATCTCATAATTATTTATTCTATGGTTTGGAAGTTGTTTTTATTGCTATGAAGTGTCATTTAAATAATCATTTTATTTTTCTAAACAAACGAGAATGTCAAGATGTGAGAAAGTATGATATAAATAAACTAAGAAAGATTTATGCTTTTGAAAATCCATAGATAGAAACTATTGGTAGAAAGATTATAAGAAATGGTATTATAAACTATTTTCCTAAAAAAATATCGAGTAATATAATTTCCATATTTATTTCTAACAAAATGGACTTTAATTTACATGAGAAACTTATAAAAATATTGGTAAAGTATTTTATGTACCTTATATTTGTTCATGATGGTCAATTGAATTTAGTGCTAAGTGAAAATGATATGTATCTTAGGCCTTAAGATATTGGAGGTGTCTTTCCTCAAAATGTTTTATCTAATTCCTTGGCTAGAAAATGTGTTCTAAATAAGACTTGTGAGGGTCTATCAAATAACTTTTTGGATGCATTTTTCCAATCTCTAAATTTCCATGGAAAATATGTGTGGGATCATTTTGGACAAATTGAGATCCATCATTGAGGCTATTTTATTTCTTATTAATGGATGTGGATGTGGACATGAATGTCAGTGTCAACACAAAATCATTATCCTGGGTAAAGAAGTTAAGGAAGTTGGGTCCATGAGAGGTTTGAAAAAAATCACAAGAAACGCGTACGTTCTTTGGATTGAGTACTCAATCCTAAATCTAAACACGTATGCATTTAGATTCGGGTATGCAACCTAAAATGCGTACGTGTTACAAAACGCATACACATTTTTCAAAGCTATTTAATTTTTTAAATTAACGACTATGTGATTCATTTTCACAGTTCATTTTAGCCGCGCGCTTGAGGGAGAGCACATATCACATATGCGTTTCGAAGGGCCTAGTTCGACCAATTTTTCATTGCCACATCCTCCTGTTGACACAATTGAACTCAGTGACCTCCAAGTTGGTTGAATTCTACTTTTTTTTTTATATCTTGCATTTTTGTTTTGTAATTGTTATTTAGTTTTTGTTTGTTTTGTTTGTTTTACGTTCAATATTTAATAGTTTTTAAATTGCATTTAAAAAACCAAAAACATCAACAAAACCAAAAACGTTAAATTGTAAATTGAAAACCATAAAAACTAAACCTAAATTAACTAGAATTTAACCTAAATTGGACACATTTAACTGAGAAATCAAAACCCTAAACCCTAGGTTCCAAAAAACATAGACCTAAAAACTAAAATCCTTAATCCTAGGAACTAAACCCTAAAACCTAAACCTAAAACCCTAAACTCTAAAACCTAAACCTAAAACCCTAAACCCTAAAACCTAAATCTAAATTAGATTTATAATGTGCAGATTTGTTGTCTTTTTATTATACTTATCTTTCTTATTTGAGTGCCAAATAAATTACCATACACAACCACTACCTTATAACCTTAACCTCATCATCACTTGTCGACATGTACTTAAGCCCATAAAACTACACACCTTTGATTACCTTTGCTTTGTTCATCACATCCAAAATATTTTCACGTTTTAGATAGCACAACTTGAAAGTAATCAATACTTTCAACAACCATTTGTGTTGAGAAATGAGGAGATGTTTCTTATCTAGTGACAAATCATAACATAAATTTATGAGGTTGATAGAATCTAGTATAATTTTTACAAATTAAACTACATGGTTTTCATCATTTACCCATTTTGACGTTCATTCTTGAGTTGAATAACCTAAATTAGTGGGGTTTCCTTCTCTTTTTCCACCTTTATATGTAATAGAAGACACTCTAAACAACTTGTAACCTCCTATTAATACCCAATTTGAGAAATCAAAGTTATATATCTATGGGTCTTATTTTTCATTCTTTAGTCCTTTACCTATATAAATTTGGTTCCTTACCTCATGTTCACAGTCTCTATTTACTAATCTTCTTATTTAATTTTTCCAATAATGATTCAAAGAAGCCTCATTGTTGATATCGTAGCCTTTTGTGAGCTCTCAATTCTTGATGTCTTATCCAACTCCCAGTTTATGTTGATGGTGATTTATTTATAAATCTTAAGTCTCTACCTTAATCCATGTGGTTTTATTCTATTTGTTCCTAGAATTGCTATCAATATTTGCACATGAATTAAGTATTTATGTTTTCTTTATTCAATGACTGGGCATTGGGTATTTTTGTTTCATGCATCAGCTACATGCAGTTGCATATATGTATATTATGTTTCTTGGTTAAATAGTAAAAGGTAAGAGTAGCTATCTTGAATCTTGTTGTTTTTTCCCTTAGTATTGATCATGTTTCAATTAATGTATATCATCAAATTTGGCTATAGTTTAATTATCAAGTGATAAAGCTAAAAATAAGCTTATGGCCTTCTTTCAGGGGATTCACTTAATAAACCAATGACATAGTGCATGCATTCATAGAGTTCTAATAAAACCCCCTGATTTCATTTCTACCCATTAGACTTATAATTAGAGTACCTCACTATTTTCACTGAGAGGTATCCTATGTACCTATTTTTCTAGTTAAGTTCTTATATCCCTTTAATATTTCCACACTATTAGCCAAGGGAAATTCCCACATATAGATCTAACTCAAAACTATTTATAATTTCCATCCCATTTATTAAAGGTTTAACATAAAATACCTAGATGAATTATGACAAATATGTCATCCTCTAGAAAGTTTTGATGTAGAAGCACTTATACAACTCAACATATGAACCCTTTCCATGTACACAAAATGTAATAGTGCATCCTTAGATGTTTTAGGTATCTTAATTATAGTATACATATTGATCTAAATTATAGTGGAAATATTTTAGATATACTTGATGATTCTTCTTGGAAGGGTTGCAAAAGTACTAAAAGGTGTTCAATAATTAGTTTTAGGTAATTTAGGTAGGATTTTATTAAAATTGTATGACCTTGGTGTGACAATTATCTCCATTTTTAGTTGCATTAGAGTTGGTAGTAACAACGAACCCTTCATATTATAGGTCTTTGACATAATAAGATCATTGATAATAATTTTTGTGAGCTATTTACTAGGGGAAGTGAGACTAATAGTTTCATCGCACTATCTAAACCTATTTATTTTTATTATATTTTTTAACATATTTGCAACATTCTTCATATTATAAAATTTATCTAACATTGCTCTCCCATCCCCACCGCATCATAAAAAATGATACTTTACATCAACATGCTTCATTTATATATGAAAGTTTAGGTTCTTTGCCAAGCTAATGACACACTAAATATTGTATTGATTTCTAACTACAACATGACCCAACCCAACATCTAAACACAAGATATAAATATAACTAAAATCCTTGAAGACAAGAGTAGCTACAACATACTTTGTCATTATAGTAGATATAAAAACCACGACATGCTACTCACTCATCCAATTTATTGTACCACTAAACAAAATAAACACAAGCACTAGTTGACCTCCTACTAGCTACATCTCATAATAAATCTAAGTTAATAAATATCTAAATATCAAATAAAATTGCAAGTGCCTCTAACCTTTCTATGATATAAGTCACCTATTGTATTGGTTGCCCCTTTTTACAAGAAATTGTTACCTTTAGGTTGCAAGTGATTTGTAGTAATACTGCTAATTTATTGCAAGTTTCCTATAGTACCTCTTTGCTAGAAAATATAATACTTTGTAGTTACCCACAAATACATGTTAAGAATCTCTCAATTTCTACCATTACAACACCTTTAAAAATGCATTAAATCTACACATAGATTCACATCCGCCTTCTTTATTACATTAATTTACAAATTCTCACACATATATGCCTCTTGATGAGGTCCCATTATTATTATATCTTGAAGGAGATCAATAACTTGAGGACCACCAATAGGATTCATAGGCGGGTTCTTAGCCTTCCCCTCATTCCCACTTTGACAAGTGACATGATGCCTAGGAGGCATCTTTCATTGACAATCAATGCATAGGTTAGGACATACATAGAATCATCTAAAAAGCATCACTAAGGCATGACATTCATTAGTCCAAGATAGAATGATACAATAATTTGAAATTAACAACCACACATTGGACTCAATTTAATGTGTACATACTATCAATTTTTTAATGTTATAAATTGAATGTGACTTCAAATGAAATGTATTTAAAATTTTTGCATGTTCAATGTGATTTAAATAACTTTCAAATTGTGTACATTATTTAATTAATTTGTTGATATGTATTTTTTAATTGTTTAACATGCAGTTGCCATTTCATTGTTCACATGGATCCTGAATTTAACATAAAGGATTTTATACCTGATGCACAACCTGAAGATCCCATACATCCAAATCCGCTAACACAACATAACCACACACCTTCACACTCTCCACCTCCTAACCCCCCATGCCCTATAGTAGATCAGGCTCAGTTAAGAGAGAGCATTGTAGAAAACCTTAATGTGATTCATGGAAATATAGATTTGATAAAAAATGAGCCTAATATCCCCCCCATCTCACACGGTTTGCATCTTCAATGCAAACTATTGTTGATTCTATTCGATCTATTGATGCAAACCTAGATAGGTTCCATCAATGGAGAGAAGAGAGGAGACAATTCTATGTAGATGGGTTGTCCTATAAAGAAATTAATGACCTAAAAATTACCAAAAAATCCATTTGCCAACATTTTTTTAGCCCCCAAACAAACAGACCAATTCCTCCCACCAAAAAATGAATTTCAATTTTATGGTTTAGGCATCCACAGATAGCTGCAAAATTTTGGGATAGATGGTGGATGGTGTTTGATACTCCACCACATGGAAATTGTGAGGCGCCCCTATACTTTTTGAGAAAGTTATGGGCTGAGTTTGAGTTGGGTTTAAAACCCAACTATTTTGATATGAGGTCATTTTAGGGAGTTGGGCATGGCATTCCCCAACTTAGATTAGGAGCACATGTCGATCCTCAACGACGTGCTCCGATTGCTCCTATTGTTCCTCCTTCTCTTGGTGTTCCCATTGCATTTCAGCAATAGATGATGTTGTCAACATTAGGAGCATTGATTTCTCTTTCAGGACATCTCACTCATCAGACTACACACGAGGTGGCTGAAGTGGGAAATAGAGAGCATGGAGGCTCAGGCTATGGGAATACTCGGGCATCCACTTTAGGTGACCCACATGCATCTAGGACAGAGTCATATATGAATTTACTATATTTTGAGGATCATCCTACATAGGTATGTTCATCTTTTGAACTCAAATAATTTGTTTGAAATGTGCAAAATTCATGTAAATAATAACATCAATTTATATATATATATATATATAATAATATTAATTCAAGAAGTGTTCGGTGTAGATGCATGATCACACGATGCCTGAATCTCAATATGATCATGTCTATATTTCAACTACTATAGATTTGGGCTCACCTTTTGGTTAGGTACAAACCAATATATATTTTAATTTATGTGGACATATCTAATTTAATTTGAATTTGTACACATGCGTGAAATGATATATTATATCTAGATGCAGGGAGGTCATGCGATACTGATTATTGACCAACCACAAGTTGTGGTGAGCGCTCCTAAGTCATCATCAACTTAGGTGCATGCTTTCAAAATTTTGTTAAGTTTAAATTAAATGCACATCACAAATCTAATTTAATTTGAATTTGTACACATGTGTGAATGATCTATACATTGTTGTATCTATATGCAGGGATTTCATGTGATACCCATGGCGAGCACACCTGAGACATCATCAACATTTATGCATGGGAAATCTCAAGTGCGTGATCATGAGGTCATATTATTCAAGGTTGTAAACTTTACTAAATCTCCTATACAATTTTTAGGGACCTTTTAAATATATATATATTCAAGGTTTTAACATATTGTTTGCTTTATATGAATATGTAGGATATAGTAGATCAAGCATTTGGATCTTCTCAAGTGACAGTTATGCTACCCGTTGAACAAAATGTGCTAGTAGATTCACATGATCATATGGTAATTTATGCATACTAAAAATCATTTTTACTGTATTTACTAGATATTTAATTAAATTTATTTTTATCTTGAGTTTATATTTTCAAGTTTATATGTTAAATTATATCAAAATTTCTAAATAAATTTAAATCTAATTTCAAGTTTCTTGTACTCTTTTGCAGCATGATACAGGTACATCTAGTCCACATGGAGCAAAGAGGGGACTTGATTTGACTGATCGCCCTGATAGTTAGATGGTTTTAAATTTTATGGACTATAGATCTCTAGTTTTATTTAAATATATGTGTTGGACTTGACATATACATTTTGAACATGTTATTTCATGGACCAGTTCACATACATTATATCGATTAATATGATCATGTTTGTGTTTATTTATATCAGTTGACTTTAATATGATGATTATATAAGCAGTTAATTATGATTGTGTTATGTTCATTTTGATGATTATATGCACTCATGTATGTATAGATATTTTATCTAATTTTCAAGTAATGCATGCACTATATAAATTCTTATCTAGAATCAAATTTCATATATATAATTTATCACATGGTTAGGTGACAAACTAAAACATTCCTTAAATATTTTAGATCATATTCATAATAAATTAAAGGAAGGTAATTTTAACTATTTTCCAATTCTAGCAAATATTTGAATCACTAAACAAAAATCTATTTCCTTGTATGTATAAAATGTATAATCTATACAATTGAACAATTATATAGAATGTGGTAAATACAAGACATGAAATGTATAATCTATAAAATTGGAACAAGATATTTAAAAAGTGACTAATAAGTTCATTGAAGTTCATACATCAAACAAACATATATAATGTATATTGATGTTTAATACAACTATATAACATGATGAAACATATATGTGCATGTAGATACAATTAAATCATATCAACTTTTAGGTCAAGACCACAAATTGATATTTACATAGTCTCTTGATAAAATTTTTTTACAATGACAATCACATGGTAGACCGACTTGATGAGAACCTACAAAAATAATTAATGTAAGTAAAGTAACTATAGTTTTTATGAGTCATTTAACTAAATAATTCATGCGAGAAAAGAACAATATATAGTAAAAGTTAGAAAATTGGATCTTATAAATTCCTTACAAATTCAAGTGATGTTTGCTATAGAATGGATTAAGGGGACCTAAGAGGATATAGTTTAAGGGGGGTCCTAAGAGAATTCCTTAAGGGGAGTTAATAGAATGACTTAAAGGGATGCAAGAGGGTGGATTAAGGGGAGTTGATAAAATGACTTAAAGGGATGTAAGAGGGCGGATTAATGGGATGCATGTCATGAACCCTAGGATATGGCTTAACGGTTCATAAGAGGATGGCTTAAGGGGAATTATGAGAGTGACTTAAGGGATGCAAGAGGGTGGATTAAGGGGATGCAAGAGGATATGAATTAAGGGTCCTTTAAGAGGATGGCTTAAGGGGATGCAAGAGGGTGGATTAAGAGGAGTTGATAGAATTACTTAAAGGGATGTAAGAGGGTGGATTAAGGGGAGTTGATAGAATGACTTAAAGGGATGCAATAGGGTGGATTAAGGGGATGAATGTCATGAACCCTAGGATATGGCTTAACAGGTCCTAAGAGGATGGATTAAGGGGAATTATGAGAGTGAATTAAGGGATGCAAGATTGTGGATTAAGGGGATGTAAGAGGATATGACTTAAGGGTCCTTTAAGAGGATGGCTTAAGGGGATGCAAGAGGGCGGATTAAGGGGAGTTGATAGAATGACTTAAAGGGATTTAAGAGGGTGGATTAAGGGGAGTTGATAGAATGAATTAAAGGGATGTAAGAGGCTAGATTAAGGGGAGTTGATAGAATGAATTAAATGGATATAAGAGGGTGGATTAAGGGGAGTTGAGAGAATGACTTAAAACCCTAAACCCTAAACCATATGGCCTAAAACCTAGGAGATGGACCCTAAACCATTAACCCATATAGATTTGTTATTCTAAGCATCTCATGAACCCTAGAAACCCTAAACCTTAAACCATAGGACCTAAAGCCTAGGAGATGAACCCTAAACCCTTAAAACCCATATAGATTTATTATTCTAAGAATCTCATGAACCTTAGAAACCCTAAACCATAAACCATAAGACCTAAAGCCTAGGAGATGAACCCTAAACCATTAAACCATATAGATATGTTATTCTAAGCATCTCATGAAACCTAGAAACTATAAACCCTAAACCATAGGACCTAAAGCCTAGCAGATGAACCCTAAACCCTTAAAACCCATATAGATTTGTTATTCTAAGCATCTCATAAACCCTAGAAACCCTAAACCCTAAACCATTAAAACCCATATAGATATGTTACTCTGAGCATCTCATTAACCCTAGAAACCCTAAACCCTAAACCATAAGACCTAAAGCCTAGGAGATGAACCCTAAACCCTTAACCCATATAGATATGTTATTCTAAGAATCTCATGAAACCTAGAAATCGTAAACCATAAACCATAGGACCTAAAGCCTATGAGATGAACCCTAAACCATTAACCCTAAGACATAAATCCTAGGAGATGAATTAAGGGGATGCAAGAGGATGGATTAAGGGTAGATATACAAGGATGGATTAATGGTACATAAGAGGATGGCTTAAGGGGTCCTAAGAGGATGGATTAAGGGGAATTAATAGAGAGGCTTAATGGGATGCAAGAGGATGGATTAAAGGTAGATATATGAGGATATGGCTTAAGGGGAATTAATAGAGAGACTTAAGGGGATGCAAGAGGATGGATTAAGGGTAGATATATGAGGATATGGCTTAAGGGGTCCTAAGAGGATGGCTTAAGGAGTGTTGAGAGAGTGACTTAAGGGGATGCAAGTGGATGGATTAAGGGTATATATATGAGGATATGAATTAAGGGGTCCTAAGAGGATGGCTTAAGGGGTGTTGAGAGAATGACTTAAGGGGATGCAAGTGGATGGATTAAGGGTAGATATACGAGGATATAAACTAAGGGGTCCTAAGAGGATGGCTTAAGGGGTGTTGAGAGCGTGACTTAAGGGGATGAAAGTGGATGGATTAAGGGTAGATATATGTGTATATGGCTTAAGGGGTCCTAAGAGGATGTCTTAAGGGGTGTTGAGAGAGTGACTTAAGGGGATGCAAGAGGATGGATTAAGGGTAGATATATGAGGATATGGATTAAGGGGTCCTAAGAGGATGGCTTAAGGGGAATTAATAGAGAGACTTAAGGGGATGCAAGAGGATGGATTAATGGTACATAAGAGGATGGATTAAGGGGTCCTAAGAGAATGGATTAAGGGGATATGAAATCAATTATATTTTTTTTATAAAATGACAACAAATTATTTAGTTTTATATTTATACTATAAATTAAATGTATCTAGAACTATATATAGTTACCTGTCTCTAGATTTGAATTCTATTGTAATATATATGCATCTCCTCTCTTTTTTGTAAAACATCTAGTTTTGGGAGACCTGGAACAAAAAATGATATAAAAGTTTAATTAGGAAATGAGTAAAGACAAATATATATATAGACATGTATATGTGATAAATTTTTAACTACATATCGACTATCAATTAAATATATATACAAATATATACTTACCAATATTTATTTACTCTGTTGTACCATCTACATTCTCCATTTTTTGTAATGCATCTATGATTGTCTCATGATCATCCATTGAAAGTGTCCTTAAAACTTTATTAGTAAGCCTCCCTTGATATCTAACTAGTTTTATATTGGTTGCCAAAATTAAATGTGAATAATGTATAATATTCTTGTGTCTTTCATAATATTCAAATGTAGGAAAGTCATTCTTTCTTATCAAATATTTTTGAAGCTAGGTGCCAATAACAACCATTGAACCAGTTGGATACTCAAAATTGTCATCATCCACTCTAGGATGTACCAACTTATGTTTTCTCTCAACACATCTAACCAACCAATACTTCGTCTCCTCTTCATTCCCCTCAAGTGCAACAACATACACATGTCCTACAAAAATAAATAAAAAATTCAATAAAGAGTGACTTGTATTTAATTCACATATAAACATGCATACATATAAAATTCAACTCAATTTAATGTACCTTCTTGTACAAGATCCAAAACACGATCATAATCATCTGATGCGAACACTTGATTATCTTCAATTGTCATTCCATGTTGAACATGTGTTGATGTAGGTGTTAAGGATCTTTGTTGCCATTGTTTGACCCATTCCATATTTTCACACACCTCCCAATCACCTGCAATACAAAATTGACAAAAGCAAGTCAGCTTCCTTGTCCATATTGTCCATGTGTTTGCATTCGAACTCTTAAACAAATTCCATTTTGCAGATCCATTAATTGTTTCACAATCTTGTCGAGAAAAAATATCATTTTCTTCAACTAACCAAAAGAAGTGTCAGATTATTGAGCTCTCACTTGTTCTTGTAGATAATTTGGTATTGCACCAATCTACAATTGCACGTGCATCTCTGAATTTCACAACATCCTCAAATTTTAGTTGCTCTCTAGCAAGAGCTCTTTTCATACATGCACCTACTCCATTGTGTTCTCCCTTACCATGTCCAACTTCAAAAAAACTCCACATGTGCTAGATATTATTTTCCTTATGAACTCTACATAACCAATAAAAAATTCTATCATTTTTGAATTGACCTGTGCAATTATCCGACCATATGAGATGTTCTCTCATTTGAATTCCTCTCCCTTTTAATTTTTTATAAAATATATCAAAACAATATTGAATAAACTCAGATGAATGTAATCGATTATCACTTACATAAAATGGTACTCTCTCAAAAAATTTCTATTAGCTTCTCTACTATCATCTGCATGTCTATAAAAAATATGAAAAAATATAGCTACTTGCACTAAATTATAATACTGTGATTCAATTTCTTCTTGTGAAGCAAGAGTATAATCTATAGAAAAATCAACAACTGACAATATAGTTCCAATTGGGAACGCATTTTTACATAAAAAAAATTGATTATCAAGCCAATGCGCATACTGAGAGTTTTTAACATATTTAGGTACAATCTTATCTTTAAATTCTTTAATAAATGCATGCACACTAAATTTTTCCACAATTAGCTCACAACGTTTTCCAAATTTTCCATCTTTTAAAGAATATTCAACATTTTTATTTGTTTTTACATCCACTAATTGTTGTCCAAATTCACCTAAACTACTTTCATTCATACATTCTCCTAATAATGAAAAGTTACCACATCTATCGTATTCTCTAGAAATAAATGCTTTTAAATAAAATAAGTTTCCATTAGAGGGTTCACAAAATAAACTTGCTATAAAATATTTGATTCTTTCAGGTGGCATATTAATACCACAAATGTCCTGCATAATTTGGTTAGCATGCAAAGTGCATTGTATATATTGAAAACTATCATAATAATAACAAAATTGTACATGAGTCTTACAACAACAAGAGATTCCTTGCTTATTAAGTCTAACATACCAAGTTTTACACTTTTTCGAATGATCTTTGACTTATGCTAATATTCAATGGCAAGATTGAATCATCTAATTTTTTTTTATATAATTCAGTTTGAGTCATATCTAAGAGATGCTTTGGATGAGATTCACAAATTTTGGAACCCACCCTTAATTTTAAGACATCTAATGTTAGGTGATACTCTTGTATTAACATGCCAATTTTTTTTTGATTAAATATTTAATTTCATTAGTTAATTTCATGTCTGATCTTGGGAGTCTACCACTAAAACTCCAACATTGATTAATTGGATCCTTTTCAATAAATTCTCTTCTTTTAGCAGCTCTTATCAAAGTTTTAGGATTTAATTTTATACATTTATTAATCTCACTTAACATTCTTTTATTTGAAGTTGCTTTATTAACTAGAGTAGTTGTTATTGCATGATGAGTTGTATTCTTATCTTTAGATAAACTTTTCTTACCTATAAAATCAATAATATTAGCAACACTAGATATGACTTGTTCTACTGAATCATCTTTCTTTTTTGGTTTTACAAAAATACCTAATTTTTTCATCACATTTCTCATTTTCGACATTCTCATCAATTGCACCATGAGTTGACATTGAAATCCTAATTTCTTTCTATAAAAAAACATTCTATATATTTTTTTTCCATAAGTTCTATTTTGTCTCCAAGAAACTTTACCACGAAGGTTATCTAGCACATCTTTTTCAATTGTAAAAAAACATTTTCATCATCATCCATACAAGGGGTTTCATTTTCATTCATGCAAGCGGTTTCATTTTCATTTTCAAATAAAAGGGATTTCATTCTCATTTTCATCGATATGAGGGATTTCATTCTCATTTGCATTCTTATAAGATATTTCATCATTTTTTTTGTTTTTGCATTGTTTCAACCCTAGAATTATTGATACCATCAATGGTGTATCCAACTTCATCTAAATAACTAAGATCAATATTATCAAGACTTGGGTTTGAAGACATACCTAGATAGATTGTTTGAATAGGTGCATTTTCCATATCATTGGGAGGTGGATTTGAAGACATACCTGAAATTGTTTGCATAGGTGTTATTTCCATATCATTCAAAGTTGAAGTTGAAGGCATAGTTGGGTTTGTCTCCATAATTATATTTTCTTCCATATTCACCATCTCCACATTTTCATCATCTACATTCATTTCATCCTTCATGGTTTCCTCTTCAACATTCATGGAATTAGATGCTTCCAAATTTTTCATTTGACGAATCCTTTCTCTTCTATCCCTTTGTCTTTTTGCCTCCATTTTTTTATTTACTTGAATTTCTTCGAGTGCCATTAACTTTCTACATTTTTTTCTTTTCCTTTGATTTGATCCTATGGTTACCAAACCCTCTTTGATAAAAAAACAAATGATTCTTAACCTATTTTCAAATTTCGATCTCCTTCAACTATTCAAATAAAACTATGTAGTATGAAGATCCTTTCTTCTATAAACTTTGAAGTACAAAAACATCATGAATACATCCAAAAGTTATCTTTTTCCAAATATTCTTGTAAAATGTTCTTGTACTTGATTCCACTTCAGAAAATTCAACCTGCACTTGTCTCTTCCAACAATTTGAATAGAATATGCCCTGCACAAGACAAAATTGCAATAAAAAATACAGAAAATGGCACTTTCAGACTGTACTATAGAAAAGGAATGTTAAAGAAAAAATGTGCTTTATCAATATTTTCCAAATCAGGAAAAAATGACTATATAAGAAACGTGTACGTGTTATAAAACATGTACATGTTCTATTTTAGGAATGCGTACGTGTTACCTTTACCCAACAGGTAAATAGATAACGCGTACGCATTTTTTTAAATAACATGTATGCGTTATTAAAAAATTGAATATCCAACCCACATGTAGCCTTGGTTTTAGGCTTGGGAAAGGCTTAGCAATCTAACCCTTAGCCTTTGACCTACAACTAAAAAACTAAGGCAAATTGAAGAAGAATGTCCAACTTTGGCAATATGGCTGATGGACTTTTTTTCTCAATCAATCTATAAAACTAAAACCCATTAGAGAACATGATGTCTAGTTTCCAAATATATAATTTTTATTAATATTAGATTAGATTTGTTATTTTTTAATTAATTTCTAAGCAAACTAGTCCTTAAACTTGAAATATCAAGCTTTTTTTTAATTTTTTAATAACTTTTTTTGGTTAAGTTTCTTGTAAAAAAAAATATATGACATCAATCTTCATACAATTCTCTACATAATGAAAAAAATATTTAAAAAATATTTAGTTTAGGTCCAATTATGCTGTTCGTACATGTTGATTTTTAAAAACAACAATTAAGGCCAATAAAAATTCAATAAAAAAAATTCAAAAAAATTTTCCTCATCAATCTTCATATTGTTATCTCTTTCCCCAAAAGGAATTAGCAAAATACTTTTATTTGGATGAAAAAGTGGTGTCCGTACACGTGCATGGTATGGTAAAAAAATGACTTCTAAAAAGTGGCTATTATACATCCCTATCAAAATTTGATTTCTATCATCTAGGTATTTGAATAAATTACATATTTGGAAACTAGATTCAAAATGCTAAATTTCATATTACAGAATTTTTTAAAGATTTATTGTGTAAGTGCCTCAAATTTTCAGTCCAAGAGTAACAAATTCTTAAAAACAACAAAGACACTTCCACTTTTTGAGCTTTTTGTGGACCCAACTTCTTGCATCAACCCATATTATCTTCTTTTAGATTAACACAATATGAACATGATCCCTTGTTCAATAGTATCACTTTAATGATAACAAATATTTCTAAATAGTAACAATGGATTTAAATTTACATTTAAATATATTGAGTTTGTATATAGTGTGGATAAATAATATTTTATTATAATATATATAATATTTTTTATTAAGGGGTAAACGTTTTTGATCTGAAGCTATGAATTGGCGAGGTCACAAATGGGAGGCCTCATCCCCAATTTAAACATTCAACAATTACACCCCTAGTAGGGTTTGAACCTTGATGACAAGAATAACACCACAACAACTTAACCATCATACCATGCCACTATTGACATAATATATAATATTAAATATTATTAATTCATAACTATAAGTGTATTAATGTTTGTCTCTCTTTGTAAATAAAAAATTATTGATTATTAGAATATTGACTTTAGTCTTATTAAATCCTTTCAAAAGAAAAAGTTGGGGAGAAATCTAATTAGGTGGTCTTTCTCCCTCCTTGTTTTAGCTTTATTTTATTGGTGCCTCTAAGGGAAACTTTAGCCTAGTTGGGGGTGGTGAGGTTATCAAAGATCATAAGGGTAGAATGGTGGGTGCCTTCTCCATTAACTTTGGAATCTAGTCAAATTACTTTACTGAGGAATTTTACTACTTTTTTGGGTTTCTACCTAGCTAAGGAATTGGGGACTAACACCTACTTATGGAAGGTTACTCCTTTAACATCATCGATTGACTTTTTAGATCCCACTCCCCTTGTTGGTTTGTAAAAAATATTATCTTTGATGCCCTTGGCCTACTTAAGTCCTTTATTTAGGTCAAATTGGGTCATGTTTTCAAGGAATAAAATGAGGTTTCTATTTGTAGACACCTAAAATTTTCTGAACACATCACACATTCATAATTCACCAATTTTCATCATTTTCCTCATTATCTCCTAATTCCTCAGTTTTAATTAAATAAGTTCCAATTATTTGATTAAATTCATCATTTTCCTTTATTAATTGAATAATTTATATTCTTTGATTAATTCATCAAAATTCATGAAATTTCCCTTTTTCACATTAATTAAAATAATTTTGAATTTTTTAATTAAATTGAATTTCTACCTTCCCAATTTAATTAAATATATTTGAATTATTTAATTAAATACTAATTCTCCCTTTTACACATGTATTAAATAATTTCAATTATTTAATTAAATCCTAATTTTCCTCTCACCTCATAATTAAATATTTTTTTAATTATTTAATTACTATTTTCCCTCCAACTTGCACAAAGCATATTCTATTTTCAAAAAAGGAATATTCCTTTTTCAAAATATCTTCCCTCCAAAATATCTCAAATTAATTTCCTTAAAATATGGAGATATTTTAAGTCAACTAAAGATCTCATTAATTCTCCACCCTTGATCTCCTTGATCTAATTTGAACCCTTGATCTTCATCTTCAATCTCCACCATTGATCAAATATCTATATTTGTATAAAAGAAGCTTTCACCTTCATCAAATTCATTCATAATCATTCATAATTCTCATGAGAAATTGATATTATTTTTAGAGCACTTTTGAACATTTTAGCATCATAATTGTGAGCCAAAATCATTATCAAAGCTTTTGCAACATGAGTTATTCAGAATATGAGCAATCCACATCTTAAATTGGCATAATTCTACACAATAGAATAATAGGTTTGCTTGTTCTTTGAGTTAATTGAGCTTAATTTGATTTGATTTCTTGATTTTAGGTTAATTCATTGGTCCAATTGCACTATATTTCATTGAGTATGAGTTTAATTATATTTCTTTTATGGGTCTTGGATATTTCTAATCCTAATTATGTTAATTATTTTTTTAATCTGCGAAGTGGAATTAGAAACAATAGAACATCTTTTTGTGCAGTGTATTTTTGCCAATCAATGTTGGAACTTTATTAAAAACAAGTTACATCTCTACAATCCCCTGCCAAATACACTTTGGGATCTCTTCCAAGCTTGGCTAGTATTGTGTCAATCCTCATTTTTCGCATGCATTTGGCTTATAATTCCGACACTTGTAATATGGAATCTCTGGTGGGAAAGAAACATGAGAAATTTCAGGAAAACTAAATCTCTAATCGAGTTGGTTTTTTTGAAGATAGAAAAGGAAATATAAGAGGGGGTGAATTCATGTGTCCAGAAAGGAAAATTCATTAATTCACTTTTTACAAACTAGGACAGTTTTATTTTGAAAAATTGGAAAGACATTAAATTGCCTTTTGATGGCAGCCTTCTCAAAAGTAGCACCATAAAAGTAGATAGAGCATTAGTTAAATGGCTTCCTCCACAAAGGGATTTTGTAAAATTAAATTTCGATGGGGCTTCTAAAGGTAACCCAGGCACCTCAGGTGCAAGAATTTGCATTAGAAATACATCAGGGGTAGTCTTGGCAACCTCTTCTTTTCATTTACAAAATGGCATGAACAATAGTGTAGAAGCTCAAGCATTGTTATTGGGTTTGGAATTGGCAATCCATTTGGGATTTTCAAACCTCCATATATAAGAGGACTCACTAATAATCATCAATGCATTTAGGGAAAGGAAAATTCACAACTAGAATTTAAGTTATGTGCTAAACAAAGCGTGGATATTATTAGATAAGCTTGAATCTTCAGTCATTTCGCATACTTATAGAGAAGGGAACAGGGTAGTAGACTTCTTAGCAGGGTTAGGAAGTGATAATATAGAGATTATGACAATCAATGATTTGAGTACATTAAATGCTTTCCCTCAATTGCTTGATCTAATAAAGTAAGATGCTAAGGATGCATAGATAAATATTCAAAGTTATCTTTGCATAGTGAAAGGATAAGCTGCAAAGTTCTCTTATGCATGCATACGTCAAACATTTGCAAAGACATATTTAAATAAATTACATGTGCTATTAATATCTTATCATGTAAAGTGCAGGGTTCTCATTTGGAAATTCAAACACATGTATTAAAGCCAAACATATGCTTTAAAGTAGGCTTAACATGGCACAGAGGTACATTTTCCACACATACGAGCTGGAGAACTTCGACATGGAACACACTTAATAAGAAATATTCATCAGATTTTGCAAGGACAACATGCTTGGATTAAGTCTTGAGTTTTCCTTGTAAAGTACAATGCTAAATTTTTAGTTAGTTTTAGCATAAAAAATTATTTAAATTTAGCCAAAGTCTGGTTATCAAGCAAGATTTATACTAAAGGGCTATTTCTTTAATGATTACAAATGAAACATGTTAACATGTGTTGATGCTGAAACTAGTACAAAGTTGGCATTGCATTCCATACGAATACAAGAAACTTAGCAATTGTTTTAAAATTCAAGACTCTCCAAGCGTGTCATCCTTGTAAGATGTTGTTCTCAAGAAAGTGTGTTGTAAAAAGCACAGAAAGCTTGTCTTTAAACACAGTTCGACTTGTTTCATTTTTCATTTATCAAAAAATTAGTGGACTTGCAGAATAGAGGGCCGTCTTTGGCATATTACAGGTTCATGGAGCTTAAGGAATTTCAAGTGAGAAATTACAGGGTGCTGATTGCAGTTAAACCATGGGAAGAGCCTTTCTCAGCATGTGTTGAGAAAGAGGAATTGCATAAAGCTTTCAAAGTAAATTGTAAGTTTGTGTTAAATTGCATTAAAATCATCATTGGTGAGGACGTATTGCACATTGAATTGCAAAGGATCATATTTCCAACAAACTTACTCTCTATTTTCTTATCGAACATTCTATATTTGGTTCAAAAATTTAATGTGTTAAAAACTATAGCTAGTAAGTTTGTTATCAGACTTTATCTGGAAAATGATGCATTACTTTAGAGTTTTCAGCATTACGACTTCACCAAGGGTGATGGTCTGGTGGGAGGTTTATTCCCCAGGCATCTAATCCATTATAAAAAGAGGTATGTAGAAATTTTCCAAGGTATGCTTCTATCTACAATGCATGATACCTCAACTTACTTGTACCAAGCTCTTAATAAATACATATCTACTTTTTCTGTGGAGGAAATAGATCATATCAAAATAAAGTATCATGCAATATCTTTCTTGAGGAACCATACATGTGTGCATGATTTGCAATTATTTGTCCTTCCACAAGCTGACAGGGGGGAATATTGTTATCGTTATGTTCCTGATATTAATCTAACAGTTCCTTCGCAGGAGTATGATTATAAGAATAAGAATTTGCAGGATGAAGGTTCGGTAAATGACCCTCAAAGAGCAGGGAATAAGTCAATTTCTTTTTAAACAGTGTTTCAACATTTTGGTTGCGGGCGATTTTGTAGTTAGGCTTTTTAGTCGACTATGTGGATAATGCAGTATAATTTTATTTACAATGTCATGCAAAAGGGTGAATATACAAAATTTGTAAATACTATGTATTTTGAATTTGTAATGGGTCTTGTGTTAGACAAGGGAAAGGGTACTCAAGGCTGTATTTGAATATGTAATGGGTTCTGTATTTTGGTAATGTACGGGGGATGTTTTTTTGCAATGTAAAAGGGGGTTGTCGTCTGTCAATGTAAATAAGTCTAGGAATTTTTTGTACTTTCTCGAGCTATAACCAAGGGTTTTCTTCCTGGTTCTTTCCCGCCGGTATGCTCACTTGAACCAAGATTTTGTAATATCTATATTTTAATATAAATATAATTATAGTGGCTTGCCACTTTTGCCTAAAAAAAATAATTATTTTTTTAATCTATTTCCCATTATTCCCCTATGATATTCTGGCACGCTCGATGGGACCCACATCCCTGATTTGACGTTTCTTGAAGTTTTTAATGACTGAAAAGTTACAATGACATTTCTACGATAGATCAAAAATTTTGTTTTCTGCGCAACGCCACTTTTGTCAAACATTGATGCTATTGATTTGTACATCGATGCTTTTTTTCAACGCTTTTATTTTTTCTATTACTACAAGTTTACAACAATGCGTATGCGCTTTACAAGGATGCTTCTGTTGTGACTCAATGCTTTTGTTACAACTCAATGCTTCTACAAAATTATAATAAAATTTATATGGTAAATTGACACTATTGTTTTAATTATAGTGATACATTTGTTATTTTCAGAAGTATATCTATTTCCTTACTTTCAAATTTTCCTAACCCTAATGTTTTGTGAAGTTTTCTTGAAAGTAACACACTTATGCAGCTTGTGACAAATGTTCAGAGAAGGAAAACAAATCAAATTACTAACAAGTCTTCTTGCAGGGTTTTCATACAAATTTTATATTTCAATTTGGGCTTTAAAATTGAACCATACAAATTTCACATTTCAATTTGGGCTTTAAAATTGAACAATACGAACTTCACATTTCAATTTGGGCTTTAAATTAAAAAATACAACTTTCACATTTGAATTTGGGTATTAAAAAGAACTTGTTTATCATGTTTGGTAGGCTAGTGGTGTGTATGCTCTCTCCTTGCACTACATGCAATCTTGGAGATCAAAAGCACTATTAGTTTGCAATTTGTTTGTATACTCAAGGAATGATTGTCTGCATATGCTCTTCCCTCGTGATTCTTAAGAACGATCTTGGGAATCAGAAACAACATCATATCCATTTAATTCAGTAGGAGGATTGCTTGGGGATTTCATCACCTCAAGGTCAAACTCAACCACATTTTCAGGTAGGGTATATAAAGCGGGAGAATGAAAGTTGTACCCCAAGGTGTGACCAACATCCTATAAGTCAAGCCTCATGACCCTCAATCCATTGAGATGTGTATAGGTGAGGAGGAGAGGGGAGACCCCCTATTGCAAGTATGAGCAGATTGGTGTTGTCATTGATGTCAACAAGATTGTGTTGTCATTGATGTCAACAATATTGTGTTGTCATTGGTGTCAACTGTATGAGAAAGAAGAAGATCCTAGAGAATCACATGTTGCAACAGTAAAAAAGATATTTAGATACTTGAAGGGTACTCCGGATTATCGCTTATGGTATCCTAAGGATACTAATTTCACCTTGAGTGCTTACAAAGATGTAGATTGGGTTGGTTGTGTTGATGATAGGAAAAGTACAAGTGGTGGTGCATTCTTTCTTGGATGCAAATTGGTGTCATTGCTAAGCAAGAAAAAATATTCAATTTCTTTATCTACTCCAGAGGCTGAGTGCATTGCATCAACATCTTGCCGCACACAAGTGTTGTGGATGAGAAAAACATTAAAGGATATCATATTAGTGTATGATGAAAATATTTCTATCTTCTATGATAATACAAGTGCTATCAATATTTCAAAGAATCTGGTAATGCATTCAAGGACAAAAAATATCTCAATCCAATACCACTTTCTGAGAGAGAAGGTTGTAGAAAATGAAGTTAAGATTGAGTACGTTCCTACAAAGGATTAGGTTGCTGATATATTCACTAAGGCTCTTCCTAAGGATACATTTGAGTATCACCAAGAGAATTTGGGGGTCATTTATGTTTCTTCTTTGAACTAGATGCACAATGAGATGCATCGGTCCAATGGATCTCAAGATTCATTCTTAGTTTTGGACTAATTTTGGTGACTACCTTTGAGGGGGATTAGGTAGTAGTAATGTTGATTTTGTACAGTTTGGTGTGTGCTCCTAAGGGGGAGTATAATGAGTAGTAAAGGAAATATTATTGTAGAACAATGGTGAGCAGTTTGTTTAATGCCAAAGGGGGGAAATAAATGATGTAAATATTAGTGATATAAATATTTTGTCCTTTTCCATTGATCTCAAAGGTGGAGAGGGTCATGTGAAAAAGAAGATAGCTAAGGGGGAAATAATAATGATGCATATAAAAAGTAAAAGATATGTTGAAAGGGGGAGAGTGAGTAATGAGAAAGAGAAAAGGAAATAGGTATGGAGCAGAGTTGTATCTTTGATGTCTTTTCACATCATGTGTTGCCATCAATGAAAAATGGGGAGATTGGTTCAAGTATGAGTAGTTTGGTGTTGCCATTGATTTCAACAAGCTTGTGTTATCATTAGTGTCAATTGTATGAGAAGGAAGAAGACCATTATTGGGGGAGATTGTTGCAAGTGTATGTTGTTGTTGATGCTTTGATTAGTTGTATTATGTTGTCATTAGTAAGCTATTGAGGTCAACCTCTAGTGTTGATAAGTTTCTGCCTATGGATAAATGGTTGAGTTGTTATGTTGTAGTTGGATTGGTGGTGATGGGTAAGTGATGAAAGTAATGTGAATGTGTCTTTGATTCTTGGTTTTCAAGTGATTTTGAGAAAATTTGATAAAAAGAAATAATGTGTTGTAGTGTTGTTCTAGATTGTAAATTAGTGTTCTGGTGTTGCTCCACATTTGTTCTAGGTTGAAGATCTGCCTATGCATTTTAGATATTTTGATTAGAGGTTTTTAGAGGCATTTTATTTAGAATTTGGTGTGTTGAATCACTATACAGAAGTTGTGTTCACTAGAGTGTGAGCTGTGTATTACAAAGGTGTCTAGGAGAAATGTTTCTGCTTTGCATTTCTCTGTAGTTATGTTTCAGGTCTTACAAATATAAAGGAGTGTTAATAGTGTTGGAATGTTTCTTCAATTAAAGTGGTTTGTGGTTTTGTCCTTCGAAATTCAATTTCTTAAGTTACAATGTATGACAGAGTCGTCTAGATGTACTAGGTGTGTACATTCTTCAAGTGAAAGTTGTTGCGAAGGATTTTTTTGGATTTTAGGATGTTTATGGAATATTCCAAAGTGTGTTCAAGTGAAATTTTTTGTCCACGAGTTATGGATAGATCAAACGAAGCGTGCACTTAAAATATTAATGGTGTTTACATGGGTAATGACCGAACTTGGTGTTTACACTACTTGGGAAGGTGCTTAGTTGTTAGTGGAAGCATGGCATGGTCTGAAAGGATGGATTTAGGTCCTAGCTAAGGATTTTTTTTGTTTTCCTTCATTCCTTCCTACTGTGGGAATGTTTTGGTGCTGACCTAATTTGAATTTGAAAGTTTGAGGTTGAAGACAATATAAATATGAGTTGAGTTGTTGATGGATTGTGTGATAGAAGAGATAGACAAGTATGATGTGAATTGTAGAGCTATAGAGTGGATTACTGGATGCAGTGAGAAAGTGTCTACAATTCTTCAATCAGGCTACATGAAGGTGTTGGCGATATTGTGGTGGATTCTCTATTGCATTGAGATAGTTTTCTTTGTGTAACATTTCTTCTTTATATTCTTTTCTATTCTAGAAGTGAGCCTTTCTTTTTTTGGGAAGTGATCCCTTGTAATTAGTGTTGATATTATTTATATTGTGAGCTAATCCTTACTGTGGTTTTTCCCATCTTGGGTTTTCCACATAAATCTGGTGTTCTCTTGTGTATGGTGTTGTGTTTTAGTTTTAGTTATTTTTTTTCCATGATAAATCATCATAACATATTAAAGGGTTTATTGAATGAATGTGGATTTGAATGTGTATAAGGGATTTGAAGTTTTAAGGTATGAATGATTCACCCCCCTCTTAGTTATCTTGTGCATTCAACACCCCCTTGACTCAGGCATCCTTGGATGGGTCCACTGTTCATCGATCCCCCACTACTAACCTTGTTTATTGGTATCCTTTAAGACCATCAACTGTCAACTTATTGTGGTGTAATGTACAATATCATGCATGAAGTTACTCACCATGTACTTTCCCTTGTTGAGGTGATTGCTATTCCTTGCTAGGACCTTGTACTTTCAAGGTGAGGGATGTCAAGGTGGTGCATGACCTTGACATAGCCTAGTCACCCATTCATTGAAAGGTATTACACTTCGAAGGGTGGGCCCACTTTAAGTTGACACACCTTTTTGCTACTTGCTAGGTTGTGTATCTTTGGCCTATATTCATTGTTCAATACCCATGTTACCAAATAGCAATATCTTGTGGAAGAAGGCTTGTGAAATAATCCTTATTACCTTAGAGATAGTCTTGATATTCTATTTGTTGTTTGTATCACTTGCCAAACAAGACAATTTCAAATTCACACTAATTTTTTTTCCAATTTAATCAAAACCCCAACAAACGTCTTAGGTTTAGTATTAGAAATTCGCTTATGCTAAGCATAGTCACAATTTTGGATAACCTAATGCTTTTTATTTACATCCTTACACTTTTTATAGAAGTGAATCAACACTTTTGAACATATTGATGCTTTTGAACCATTTTCCACTTTTGTTCTGAAACCTACCCTTTGTCATCTTAAATCCTACACAGTCACACTGTTGCATAAATCCTCGATTTTGACTGTCATATCATGTTGCTTTTGTAAAATATCATTGCTTTTGAAAAATTTAGTCACTTTTGTTAAAAGGAAATACATGGCTTTTGCAATCTCACGATGCTTTTTACTATTAAACTCAATCTTCCAAAATCTTTAAATTTTTTATTTATGAAATTCTCAGTTGATTAATCTAGAAATAGAGGCCTCTAAAAACATATACCTTACAATCTCAATCAATTATTTTCCCTTCCCATCACTAATATCTTTTAATTTTGGATTTATAGGATACATAGTCATAGCTTTGGATAAAAAACATCAATCTCATCACTAAGCATCAACACATCCTCATATCAACAACCCATACCAGTCAATCATTGTGATAGGTCTCTTATCATTATCTACCCCTATCTTGTGAACTTTCTAGCTTAGTAGAATTGTCTCCCCTCTCTTTTTCTTGTACTCAAAAATCTATCCCAAGTAAAAAAGAAACCATCTAATCCTTATAAATATTGGAGATCTACGATAACTTTGACTCTTAGAGGTTTTTCACATCCAATCACATATCACCACCATCTTTTGGTCCAAAGCTAATGAATGTATCTCTTGAAACCATCTTGAAACCATTTCTCTCATCACATTATCAACATCTCACCACCTCTACATCAAGAAGTCACCATAGAGGAAATAACCAACAAATATGATCCATTCAAAAAATTCACCGAAGAGAGACTCCTTGAAATACAACAAGATCGCTTAATGGCTAGAGCGCTTGATGCACTTATTGCCTCAAACCCAAACACCCACTTTCAAAGTGATAGGAGAAAAATATTTAATGTATGCTTGGATCTTACACATTTAATTTCTTGATAAGTGTTAAGATGGGTCATGGAATGCATAATTTAGGAAATTAGGAGCACAAATTAGGTTCAGTCACTTAGGGTGGAGAAAATCATAGTGTGAAATTATCAAGGGTGATAATTTATGCTGCTACATTTAGCCCCCACTTTAGTGAGAGAATGAAATTATGCTCATACTCACACTAAAGTAGAAATATGTCAAGAGGGGTTCGATTATCCAAATGTTGAAGAGATAGGATGAAAATAAATCTAGGGGGAGTGCATAAGCCCCCATGATTCAAGATCATATGGCAAGACAACATAAAGATAAGGGAACACAAATGTATGTAATGAAACATAGCACCACAAAACATACATGACGAAAATACAACACATAAACATAATACAAAAACAAAATGTAAATGCAAATGCAAAAGGAGGGTATGACAATCACAAACTAGCAAGCTCCATAGAAATCTCACTAGGATCCATATCCAAGGAATTCATGACTCACAAGCTAGAAAAAGTCTAATATTTACTAGGTGAACCATGAACCAAAGGCACCACGGGCTAGTGAAGTCCGATATTCACTAGGTGAGCCTTTCAAAAACAATAGAAAAATGAGAAACACATAAGGACTAGTGAGGACCAATTTTCACTAGGTGTGTACCCATGTCAACCATACCAAGAGTTATAGTCCTAATAACTCTAATAAGGTGCTACAAAAATGATCAAAATTCTTAAGCCAACACATCACTAAGTCTAACATGTGTGAACAAAGTGAAGCACACAATGGAATGCATGCCCTCACCTTAAAGTAATTGCTAAACACCATGTTGTGAGAAATTGCTTTAAGGTAGAAAACTGATAAATGTAATATGACAAGGTTATGAAAGATTATTTGGAAAGCCCTATGCCAATGATACACTTCTAAACAAATCTAACTCATTATAAGGGGTTGTCCCTAATTCAATACAACAAACAACACAAAGACAACCACTTAAGGAATCCATGGATTTGAGGTCAGTATACATCTTTTATATAAGATAAGTAAGCTCAAAATTAACATCATTCCCCCAAATACTCATGGAACTATAGAAACAATGGAAGAATAACACATAGAGAAAAAAAAACAAAATTTTTGGTCAACATGGAAGAGACCTAATGTCTCAACACCTCGCATCATCCCTAAAAGGAAAACACAAGATAAAAAAATGTTCACAACATAAAGAAGAATGAAGATACAAATAGATGAATGTCATGAAAAATTTGTTTACTTTGTATCCTTGTGCCAAAAAAGCAACAAGGGTCCTCCAAAGAAAACTCACAAACATAAAGACACATCAAAAAAAACAACACAGGAGATCACATTATGTTCAAGAAAACACAAATAACATATAGAGCAAACAAAGGGTACTACACATGCGAGCCGATCTAAAGCAAATTGTATGCATCCCAATCTTGTTCATCATATATGGAAGGAAAACAACTAGCCAAATGGACTATAGCAAGTGTCGTACTAGGAGCATCACTAGGCTCAACATGTGGTGGATCACTCACATCAGTAGGATCATCACGGTTGCCCCCATCTAAATTCATAGATTTTGAGAACAACAAAGATAGTTCATTATGCCCTTGTTCATCAATATTAGAATCTTCATTCTCATCATTCTAATTTATCAAAATGGGTGGTTTAATGATAATGTCAATTGTATGTTCTTGTTTCACTCTTTATTTTGGTTGGGACATGTAAAGCTCAATGTCATGTTTTGGTGAAGGTTGTAATTTGATGCAGGAACATCCATGGTTATAGGAAATCTTGCATCAACCAAAAAGATTAATTTTTTTGTGACATGGTTTGAATAATTTTTTGAGTAATAAGTTGATTATGTTAGTCCAAAAATTAGAATTTAAGTAATTGGAAAAATTTTGTTGCAAAATTTGTAGTGGGAGAGAGTGCTAGAAATGCAATTTTAATGTTTAAATTGGAAAAAGGAAACTTGGGGCATGGAATTTATTGGGAGTTAAAAAATTATTGAAGATCATTTAAATTTCCTTATCAGCTATAGGTACGAGTTGGACTCCCATGTTGTGTTGGTTGAGCATTTTTCAAAATGGGCTCCTATTTGTGAGGAGTGGAGAATCATTGTGCCAGCTAGTGATGGCATTTCTTCTTTGGAGTGATTTGCACATGCATTAGAGAGTTAAATATTTTATTTTATGAATTTTAATTGGTTTTTTCTAGGTTTGGAATGGAAGAGGAGTTACAAGATTGATGGAGATAATGGATGCTAGAGAGAGGTAATTTTGACAATTTTGTTTTGATTTCATTCTCCAGAATTTGGTGTGTGAGAAGTTGGGCATAGATTTTATTGGGAGAGGTGTGGAGAATTTTTTGTTGTAGGTTGGAGGTGAAATACTACAACAAATAATTTTTAAATATTTCATGAACATTGTGCTACTAATTTTTTAGAAGAAGGTTATAGGCAGGAGAAGAATGAAGTTGTAGGAAGAAGTGGGATTGAAGAAGTGTAGTGTAGAAAAATGTCATTGTTTACATTTTCACACATAATTTAGGAATAATTAATGTAAAAATGGACCTAATGTTTCCTTGATCTAGTTTTGTAATGTGTTTTCCACATTCACATTGGATTTAGGGCCCTTTTAAGCTAAATAGACCTAATTTTTCCTTAATTTAGTGTTGTAAAGTGTATCCATTTACACTTTCACATTAAGTTTTGGGCCCTTGTGAATTGATGGTCTTAATTGTTCCTTATTTAGGGTTTTATAAAGTGTACCTTTACATTTTTTTTAAAAAAAGGTGCAATGCGTCCATATTATTAGGGGTAAACGCTTTTGACCGAAGCTATGAACCAGGTAAAAGAAACCACAAGAAATTACCAAACTCATGAGCACAATGGCCCAACGAAGGCACAAGACCTGTGAGCACTTTGGCCCAGTGAGGGTTTGAACATTAGTGGCTGCCACTACAACCAAGTGACTTGACAACCGAACCATGCCCTTATCGGCATGTACCTTTACATTTTCACACTAATCTAGGGTTTTTATTAATTAATTGGGATTATTTATGCTTTAATTGGCCTTATTTTGCATCCAAAAGCCTTAATTCATGCATCTTTTTGAGGATAATACTGACATCTATCAATATCCAATCATAATTCATATTTTTTTAGATTGTATGGCCTAGATTTAGTGATTTGGGACTCATATGCCACCTTGGGCATATGAGTCCCAGCTAAGTTTTGGGGCCCTGATCTAGACTTCACATCAATCTAAGCATTTCTTGAAAAATGTGTCCCAAAGCATAGCCTAATGGGGATCATACACCACAATTGGTGTATGAGTCTCACGTGGCTTAAACCTAAATTAAATTAAAATTCTTGTCAGGATTTTATTCTCCTAGATTTGATGTCAGCTTGTAGTGTTGTAATTTCGAGGAATTTGGCATAAACAAGTATAAATGCAAGATTATTTCACTCATTTTCACCTAAGACTTTCAAGAGAGCATTCCTAATATAAAGTTTATGATTACAAGAGTTTACAAGATTTCACAAGAGCATTCAAGGAAATTTCTAAGGCATTCAAGGGTAGATTTCTTCATCATTTGTTGCAACAATTTAAGATCCATCATCATGTCCAAGTCATTAGGCATCAAGCATTTTGTTGAGCTAGTGTTGTGATGTAGTATTTAAGATCCATTTGCAAGCATTGTTTCACATCCAATTTGAGATCAAGATCTACATTCTTCATGGCCACTTCATGATGGGTTGTAGATTTACATTCCAAGACATCATCCAAGTATCATCATTTCATGTTTCATGTTTCATGTCCTTATTTCATTGTTCCATTATTTGGTTTAATTACCCAAATGGGGTTTGACCAAGGAAAACCCCTATTCACTAACAAAACAACACTTTTTATCTCTCTTTGTGTGATTGTAGGTTTATAGGTTGAAGAAAAAGTGGATTTGAAGCCTTCAAAAGTATAAAGATTGCAAAGTTGTAAAAGTTGCAAAAGTTGTCGTGTAAAGTTGTCAAGGCTCACGAAAATTGAGATCTAGAGAAATATATCCAACCTATCTTCATGAAACTAAAAGGGAAAAGGATTATTTGATCCATCTTCAAAGGTTCACAAAGTTTCACTTCATAATTCTACTCTTGGGACACTTCATGACAAAATGGGACTAATACGCCACTTGTGGCGTATGAGTCCCAGTATACCTATTATTGGGTATTTTATGTAGATCTTGATTAAGAAGTTCCAAATTCCCGTTTCCACCCAAAAAACCTAGTTTGGGACTGATATGCCCAGACTGGCGTATGAGTCCTAGTAGGCTTCAAACAACAAGATTTCAGGGTTTCGAAGCTCGTTTCGACCACATATTTCTTCCAGGTGTACCTCTGTTCATTCTCAATTTGTTGTTCTACATTTTAGTTTCATATTCTAGGTCATATCACTAGGTTTTGTATATCATTTACATTTATTGTCTTTACAAGCCCTAGCTTGGTGGTGAACCCTTTTCTGGTCCTTAATCACACCCTCGGACATCCCTATTGCAAATCTCTTTCCCCTTTACATCCTTGGATTAAGATCTCTAGGGTTTCCTTGAATGATATTTGGAGAAAAGTGTTGATCTATCTCCCAAACATAGAGAGACATTTTTTGACAAATCAAGAAGACTTACTTGTGAAAGATTTTGTAGTTTATATTAGACCTTTGAATTTGATTTTTGATGTTTTCCATTAGTCTAGAGGGCTGCAAATATTGTAATTTCATTTTGGTCATAATTCCATGTGTTACACGAGACTTGGAGCAATCAAAGTATTCTTACTTGTTGCTGATTATTTCATTGTTTGAATCATTTTTTGGAATTGTTTCTTGTGAGCTTGAAGTGTGTTGAGAGTTGTAGGAACTCTCTTGCATTAGTGGTATCAGAGAAGGTTGTTCTTGATTCTGCATGTAGAACATCGAGAGAGGTAGTTTGCAGCACACCTATGAGTTGTGGGTGTTGAGAAAATGCCTCATAGAGTATCCCATTGTGGTAGAGGTGGAGTTAGAGGTGGAGGTAGAAAATATCATGATATGGAAGATTTTAGAGCCCTTAGAGGGAAAGTAGAGACATTGTAGAAAGAGATATGTAAAAGAGTTGTGCATAGGGAAAGAGATGAAAGTGAAGATGGAGCTAAGAATGAGGAGCCATTCAAAGAAGAAGAAGAATAATAGTATGAAGAAGAAGAAAAAGAAAAAATATGGAGGTCTCAACATTTAATGGAAGCTTGAATCTAGAGGATATCATAGACTAGATAAATGACATTGAAGAATTCTTTGAATTTGAAGAGATTGAAGACCTTGATAGGGTGAAGTTTGCAAATACAAAATTAAAGGGACATGCTAGCATTTGGTGGAAAGAAATCCAACTTCAAAGAGGAAGGAGAGGAAAAGATAAAATTACTAGATGGGATATAATGGTGGAAAAGATGAAGAGGCAATTCATTCTAATAGGGGTAAATGCAAGAAGATGAGTCCACAAAATGTGGAAGACAAAAAATTGAAAATAACTTCAAGAAAACGGGATCCCATTTTTAATAAACGAGATCCCATTTAGGTTCAGGGTCTTGAGCCTAAAATCTAAACAAGATCCCATTTTAAAAAAATCGGGATCCCGTTTTGAAAAAAATATATTTTTGGAAATTTTCCATTTTTTTCATTTTTAGAAACTTTTCAAAATGGGATCCCATTTTGAAAACTTTCCATTTTGGAAACTTTCCATTTTTGGCAATTTTTAAAAACGAGATCTCGTTTTGCAAAACGGGATCCCATTTCATAAAAGCATTAAAAAATTATTTTTTTATGAAACGGGATCTCGTTTTAGAACAAGATCCCGTTTTTAAAAATATAAATTTTTGGTCAGGTTTGTGCTTTGTTTTTTGGTTCGGGAAAAAGCTTGGGAACCCGAACCTAAGCTTTGGACTTAGTTTGACTTGCAAGTTGAAGGTCTTGTCAATGTCATAAGAAAATAGCTATTTTGGACATATGTCTGAAGACATTTTGTGTAGAACTTTTTGATGAAATTAAAACCTATTATAGATGAGACAAAGTATGTATTTTGTTTTACAAATTAATTATTTTTTATATTTTGAATTAATTTTTTATGAAACTGGTCCATAAACTTGAAATATTAGGGTTTTTTAGTATTTTAATAACTTTTTATTAAAATAATTTTTGACAAATGAACTACATGAAAGCGTACTTCATACAATTCTTTTCAATTTTTTTTTTTTCAAAAAATGATAAGTTTAGGTTATCTTATGCGTGACATAGATGAGAATTTTTCAAAACAACAAATATGGCCAATAAAAAAATTAACAAAAAAAATTCAATAAAAAATTACAAAAAAATCAAAAGTGCGCTTTAGTGAGTTAAAAATATTTTCCCAAAAGGATTTAGAAAAATATGATTGTTTAGGTCAAAATATGGATGACGTACATGTGCATGGTATGGTAAAAAAAGTGACTTTTAAATAGTGTTTTTTAGAAATGCCTATTGAAAATCAATTTGTATCATCTGTGTATTAAAATGAATTACATATTTAGAAACTAGACTCTGAGTACTACATTTTATGATTAATGATTTTTTTAAAGATTCCATCTCTAAGTGCTTCAAATTTTAAGGTCAAATGTGACAAATTCTAAAAATCAAGGAAAACACTTCCACTTTTTGGCCAAAAAGTGGACTCAACTTTTTGCACACACCCATAGATTATGAGCTCAAGTTGCTTAAAAAGATGCAAAGTTTAAGAAAAGGAATGAGAACTATGAAGGAGTACACAAAAGAATTTCATAAAGTCTTGATAAGAGCAGGACATGCTAAAGAAAACAAGGAGAAATTAGCTTGTTACATCAATGGGTTAAAGCCAAGAATACATGAAGAATTGGAATTGGTGAGGATGTACACCATTGAGGATGTGTATCAATTTACATTAAAGGTAGAAGAGAGATTGAATAGAAAGTTTGAGAAAAAGAAAATAGAAAGAGGTCATGGTGGAAGAACCAGAGGAAGATCTTATGAAGGAAATTAGAAAAATCGGAAATTTGAAGACCAAGGTGTTGGAAGAATGAAGAACATCTTATTATACAAGTTTCGTGTTGTCATTGATACCACCATGTTATATGAGTTGCAACTGCAATTTTAAGTTCTAGCTTGATCCAGTATTCTGAACCGGTATTTGAACAAGTATGCAGTCATTATCCTCTGGTATTTTGGTCCAAAATCCTTTGCTAATGAATATCATTGCTTGCAGTTTTGGAAATAGTTTATGGATGTTGGAAGCTTGTAAGTTCAGAATTTTGTGTGCTCAGGTGCTCGTATGGTGAGTTGGCATTATTCTGTTGATTGCATTTTGTTATTAGGTCTATCTTTGGTTGACCTAATGTATAGTTGATGTTGTAATGGATTAATTTTGTGGTGCGGATGTATGTGTGACCTATCTTTGGTCCATGCCGACATGTTGAAGCATGCTACATGCTTGGATTATTTTTGAAAAGGTTTTGTACATGCTTGAAGTCGATAGTTGATCTTTTTGGTGAATAAGGGTTGCACCTAATTAGGCTGACCTAATTGATGCTTGCGGATATGTCAGATATATATACTGGATAGTTTTGAGATTGTTGGAAAAGTTGATAATGTGAATTGTGCGAAGGTATAACTCAGGTATGCGAAGATGATGAAGTGTGTAAAGTCAGTTTACTGAGCATCAAAGGAACCAAATCAACACTTGTTAGGTGTAACTTTATCAGTTCATAGTTTGGCTGTAAGCCATTTTGTTATTGTATCTTTTGTAGGCAGTGAGCCTCCCATTTTGGACAGTGAATCCTGGCAGTGAGCCACCCTTTGTAATATCTTATAACTAGTTATACTATATTGTGAGCTAATCCTCACCGTGGTTTTTCCCATTTTGGGTTTTCCACGTAAAAATCATGGTGTTCATGTGTTGTATGATTTTATGTTTTGTTAATGCTCTTGCTCATGTTTACTATTATATGCATTGGAGTAATTGGATGGCATTTACTCAATAAGTTTAAGAAGATACTGATTCACCCCCTACTCTCAGTATCTTGGGTATTCAACAATTGGTATCAGCGCTTGGTTCCTCCGTAGAAGCCTAACATCTTGAGGAAGATCTTGGAGATTGAACAAATGGATGATAAAGAACTCTGGGCCGATCTTGAAGATCTTGACAAGGTTGAAAATGAAAACAAAGACTTGAAACAAAATCTTGATGAGGAAAATGAATGCATCCAAAAATTGAAAGAGCAATTGAAGAAATTCAAAGAAAGACATAGAGAAGTAAGTGAGCAATTAAAACAAGCAAATGAGGAGATCACCGGATTGAAGGTGCAAGTGGAGGAAAAGAAGAGAATTGAAGATTATCTGAATATAGTGGTGCAAAGCAAGACTAATGAATGCACAAGGCTTGAACAAGAAGTGGTAAACCTGAAAGCACATCAAGAAAAAGAAAAACTTTGTGAAGACAAGTTCAAAACAAGCTCCACCAAGCTTGATGAGTTGATTGTTGGACAAAAACCTACTAAAGACAAAGGTGGTTTGGGAATGGAAGCAGGTGAAAGATCAAAGGCTATGCAAACTCTAAACAAAGTGAACAATCAAAAGACTCAAGATAAAGGAAAGCAAAAAATAAATTCAAGAACCTTTGCTAGAAGATAGCCTATCAAATAGCCAAATGCTCAAAGGTACCCATATTTCAATGGTGTTTTCTTTTCATGCAATAAATTTGGTCACAAAGCAACAGAGTGCAGAAGTAGAATAAACCAGTATGCTAGTTCCTTCTTCGGACAATGTTTTGCATGCAAGAAAATTGGACATAGAGCTAGTGAATGCATAACTCAGATGATGAATTGGTTTAATGGAGGTAGAATGAATCAATCTTTTGTTGGCTATTTCTATACATGTAATAAGTTTGGACAAAAAGCTAATCAATTTAGATCAAGGGTTAATGGAGGTCAAACAAATCAGAAAAATATTGTTTACTACAATTGCAACAAACCCAGACACATTTCAAGAGTATGCAGAAGTAAAAGGGGAAAATTATCTGATCTAGTAAAGAAGAATGAACTAGTGAAGAAAATTGACAAAGATGAGGTTAAGCAAGAAATGAATAAGATATGGAGGAAGAAAGAAGAGCCAGTGATGAAAGATGTGTCTATTCCCTCATTTGGTGCAGACAATTCCTCTGGTAATTAGACCCAGCATGGTCTTAGGGGGAGCATTAACAGAAAATCATTCAAACCCCTTGGATATCTGACGTGTCAGACCTTGGCATGAAGATGTGTTGTAAAGGATGGATAAAAAAAGATTATGCAAAAATAAATTGGAAGAAAAGCTACAAACATGATCATTTGCAGAGTAAATTAGGGTTTTTCTGTGCAATAAAGAAGGGTTTTTATCAACTTTTTGAAATCTACCAAATTTAATGCAAATTAGGGAAGATTGTTGATTTATAAAGTGAATTTTTAAGGAATTTTGATCATGACTTGTGCATTTGAAGAAAGTGGAGAGAAATTTGGATCATTCTTGAGGCAATTTGGAGAGTGAGTTGTGCAAACCCTAGTTTTGGTTTTACGCGAAAGAAAAAGGTATTTTACTCTTCTGAGTTGTTTTGGGTTTGTGTAAATTTTCTTTCTGAAATCATTCAAGCTCGATTTATGGAAAATGGCAACCCCTGTAGCCGTAAATGTGTCAAAAATACCTAGACCTTCTTATAAGAAGTATTCCATGAAAGTTTTTGAAGATGACCCTCTAGGCGCCTTCTCATCTATTCCTTATGGTGTCATGCCCACTGAAGACACTAGGATGTATATTCACATTAAAACTGAGGAATATAATCACACCAAATTGATTGACGTGTGGAAAAATGACCTCACTAGGGATGATTTCTTGGTAAAGCCAGACTATGCAACTCTAGTTTCGAAGAAGTTGGATCAGTGGAATCAATTTCCTAACTTTTGTTCCACACTTGATGACAAGTATGTCAAACCTATTCTTAGTAGAATTCATGATAAATTCTTGTGGACTAACAGACCTCACCTTATATCTAAGGAAGTGATTAAGGTTGTTATTAGACTTTGTGATACCAAACTGGTACCAGTGTTGAAGTCTGTGAAGAATGAAGTGGTGATGGAACTCACTGGTGTTGCATATGACAGAAGGGATCTTGCAACGAAGCCTATTACCAATCCTACTATGAAGTATATGGCTATTATGATTAGACACAAGATCTACTTCACTAATAGAGAAAATTTTGTATCTGCTATAGCTATTTTCACCGGTTATGACATGGTAGCTAATAGTGCAAATTATGATTTGTGTGAACTTCTCTGGCAGCAGTTGTTTGAAAACTTGAAGATGACAAGAGAAAAGAAGTATGCATTTAAGTTTTGTTCCTTGATTGTGTGTTTGTTGTTCTACTTTCTTAGAAATCTTCCCAGAAGAGATGATGTGGTGATTTGGGATACATCTAGACCAGTTGCACATCAAAAATTTTACTACATGCACAACTTGGGTGATTTGTAGAGTCAGGAAAATGCTCTAACAACATTATTTGTTGTATTCAAGAGTAACATGAATGAAAGAGAAAGGATCCCAAAGAAAGTTGTTGAGAAGTATAAGAATGATATCATATATCATGTTTCCTCTTATGAGTGCATGATTGAAGCTGTTGAACCCCAAACTATATGGATTCAACCATTGGGTTATGAGATTACAAAAGTTGAAGCCGAAGGCTATGTACAAGTTTTGTTGAAAAATCCTAAAGATACCAGTGAACCTAGAATGGGCACTTATGTAGAAAAATATATGGAAGTTTAGATGAAGCACAAAGAGCCTATGATGAGAGAATTTAGATGAAATGCTTAGAAAGGTTGGCTTCACTGATGAACATATTGCATAAGGTAGAGCCATGGGAGAATAGGTGGCTGGAGAATCATCAAGACCAAGGAGATCTAATAGGATCACTCCTTCAAAACCAACCATGGCCCACAAGAAGGTAGAGCCCAAATTGACAGTTGCAGCCCAACCCACAACCAGAGAGTGAGAGTAGTGCTGCAACCAGAAAACCCAAGACTAGCTAAACAAGAGGAAGAGGATACATCCCTAAAAAATTCACAGGAAAAGAGAAGAATGTCCCTCCGTGAAGGTGCTTTACAAGGCCAAAGGCTTTCCACGCACATCCTCCCATAGATGAACATGGTTTTGCATCCATGCACACCAAACCCATCCCAAAGAAGTGCACCTTAGAAGAAGCCTGACCAGGAAGAACAAAAGGACCTCCCATAGATCCATCCTTGTGTCAGATACTTGGTTAATTCTGATACATTTTTAAAGATATGTCAATTTCACAACAAAATATTATACCTATAGAGAGAGAGCTATAAAACTTTAATTTTGGCTATCATTCAGTATGTCATTACTTTAGACGTCAGTTGGGATGATGTTAAGAACAATGTGCTTGAGAAACTATTGGAAGCCCTGATGAAGAGGAGATTAGAGGCCCTTGAATTAGAAGAAAAGATAAGAAATGAGGCATTTGAGAAAATTGGGTCCTCTTTGACCCCAAATGATTTGGATACCCTGAAAAAGGTATGTTCAAATATGTTCTAGATGGAGAAAAGAGTGAACACTTTGATGACAAATAAGGAAAGAAAATAAGGAAAGAAACTGTAGAAGCCATTAGGGGTATAACTAAGAAATATGGTATGTTTGGTGCACTCTCATATAGTTCTGCACCTAAATCAGGAGAAGAAGTTTATGTAGAGGTTAATGAAGACATTCCTCTGGAAAAAAATAACACCAATATCCTTCCGGATACAGATGCTACAAATGATCCTCCCGTTGGAAACAAGCAACACTGAGAGGGGGGGTAAATCAATGATGTGCATATTTTAATTCTTTTATCTTGATCTTTATTCCATTGATCACACTTAACCAAAATCAATATGTAGAAATAGAAAACAATAAACCACACAAACATAACACAAGGATTTTTACGTGGAAACCCTGTAAGGGGGAAAACCACAGTGGATGGCCAATCCACAATATGTTCTGAGTATACTCAAAAAGAAGTATTACAAAATGAGAATGCACTTGCATTTAGGCTCACTGCCTAGAGCTCACTACTCAGAAGATTGGGGCTTACTTCCCTTACAGTAGTTTGGAATTGATCCAAAGGAAAAAGAATTGAATAGATAGCATCTACAAATGCTTGATTGCAGTTTTGGTTTAGCTCTGATGATGAACTTGTGTCCTGTTTGACTGGTAATGAACTTATGCTCTGTTCTGCTCAAGTTCACACACAAAATATCTATACGCAAGTGAAACTATGCATCATATCGCTCAAATACACCTTAGAGATTCGCAACATACACACACACCTTTTTTCATACATACAAATGATGTAACCGAACATCTAAATATATTCGCTCACCAGGAATTAACCGCCACAGGTCGGCTTCAACAAAAATTGATAACATTTTCAATTAGTCGGCCCAAAAACATAAATAATTCCAATGTATCCAAATGCACAATATTGGACCTATAATAATTATTCTAATAAAAGATAATTCAACTTCATACAGTCTTGGTTATATATCATTTACATTGAGTCACCCAAATGTGAAAATAACCTAACAAGACTTTCTAAAGACAAAGCAGCCACAAGGACAGTAACATACATCCAATGAGGTGTTTCACATGTTGATAAAAAATTTAAGACCACAACATGAAGTGATGATCTCTGTGTTTATTAGATCAGATAATTGTCTCCTAAGAATAATAATTCTTTCCACTTTTAATCACTGGCATCTGTTTAACTTAACTCACAAAATGATGACAAACAGCTGCCATCACTATCAACACAAAATTGTCTATGTCCATGACGAAACATATGCCAACAACTCCCTTGCAGATAGATAGCAACACTAGTGAAAATGACCATGTCAAACTGAGTATTCTAATTTCAAATACAAAATACTGCTCCACTGCAAAATATTACTCCCCCTAAGAATATGTTTGCATTTTTCACATACACTCTTCCCCTTTGACATCAATGATAGAATTTTGGGAAAACAAATTTGCAAAACTGTACAAGTACATCCAGAGACTTACAAAAATGTGAAGATGTCTGCAAAGACATTTTTCAGTCCTTTTAATTTTGAGTACCAGATACTCCTCAAACTCTCCAAAATGGTAATATGGCCACATAAAAGATAATCCATAGTTTCTGCAACTTCCAAACTTACGGGATCAAGAGCAGTCAAAGCACTTTTTGCTTCTTTTAGAGTGTTTTCCATTGTCTCAATTTCTGGACTTATTAGCTTCCTGAATTCACTTACTCTGCTAATAACTTTTTCATTTTCAAACTCCATAGTCTTTAATTGATCAAGCAAGGATATTACTTGACTATCTTGCTGACTCATACTATTGGTCAAAGGATCAAAGGTGTTGGAAATAATAGCCAACTACTCCTCAATATCTTTGATCTTTTTCTCATTTGCCATAGTAAATTTTGACAAGATTAGGTAGAATTGTACATATTTCCTCCTTCGGTTATAGCACCTTGGATATTTTGTATACAAATTGCTAGTATTTTCTTGTCCTTGGCAATAAGTTGGATTAGGCTTCCAATTATTTCCTGCTTAAATTCCTTTTTCACTTGAACTTGAGTTGAAACCTCAAAAGACTTGAAATGAGAGTCTACAGAGTTTATCAATCTTTTTAACTCACCAGAAGGGGATCCAGATGGATCCATAACATGGGTAGGCATAATTTTCTGCAAAACCATAGATGTGAGTTTCAACAACTCACTTTCTTCAATATGAGATTTCAATATTTCTTTCTCATTGTCACACCTTAGAGCCATAATTTGGGCAACTTAAGCACTAGATTGGAGACATGAGGGTTGATTGAGCCTCACTCAAGCCTCGTAGTCCTGACGCTCCTCTGCCTAATAGATTCTTCAAATTTCTCCTGACTGACTTCTTGATTCTTTCCTGTCAATCTTAGATTGAGCTTCCGAAATGACTTCTGGTAAAACTTTTTCTTCACCAGACAATTCTTTCACATCAAGTACCACCTTACCTTGGACCTTAGTCACAATAGGTGTCTCAGTGTTTACATCATTGGGAGAAGTCAGAATATCCTCAAATATTGGAGGATCAGATACATTAATGTTCTCATCATTCTCATTTCCTCTTTCTGACTTGCTCTCTCCCACATTCACTTCCTCATGACTTTGAGCTTGTTCAATATTTACCTTTTCTTTTGACAAGAAATCTTCTAGAATTGACTTGGTCTCACTCATAACAGCATCAGTGTTACCAATCATGAGTTTATTGATTCTTGACTTGCTTCTGAATTAATTTTTGACTTTTTGGAGGAGTGAATCCATTTCTTCAATTCCCATTTCAGGGCATAGGTTAGCAAGGACTCTTTTCCTCAAGTTTTCTTCCTCTGTCCTAGCATTCTCCCTTCTTAACTCCAAAGTATTGTATAGGCTTTTGGGAAAACTAGACATGATTTCCACTAGAGTTTTATTGAAAACATTCAAATGCTTAACAACAACTTCCTCAAGAGTCAACTTACCAGAATCATCAAAGAGCTCATATAAATCATAGAGTGGTTTGAGATTTCTGTCAGCTATTGCTGCATTCTCAATTTCTTCCACTGACATGCTAGATTTGACAGTTTTGGGCTTCTTCTGAGCTTCTTCACTATTGTCGGAAGGATTCCTTTTATTCAGCTTGACAACATGACTCATGATTTCCTTCAATTCCCTCACTATTTCTTCTGAGTCTTTTTCTTCTTCTTCATCTGTGGATGCAACTTTATATGTCCTTGAGCTTTTGTTTTTCTTTCCTTTTCTGGAGGCTTTGGCCTTATTTGGATGTGATGCAGGGGAACTCCTAGTTATTCTATATTTAGGAGCAGATGTTCCCAGACCAACTGTTGATGCCTTTTCCTTCTTTTGAGCTACTTCGGCTTTATCTCTTTGCCTTCTGATTTCTTTCAGTTTCTCAACTGGAAGACCCAGTTGCTCTGCAATGATTTATGTTTCCTTTCTTACCTTCCTAGTTGACTTGGGATTTTTTTGTTCTGAATGAACTTGAAGGCTCTTCTCTGCATAGGTGCCAAACCTTTCCTCATTTGGATCCAGTGGAGAATTTAGTAGATGATCTGCATACATCCTCTGTATATTTTCATTCACTTCATAGCCCATAGGCATAATCCAAACAATTATTGGATCAGCCGCTTCCATGTGACATTGATCAATGTCCACCATGAAGCATATAGAGTCCTTATAATGTTCCACTATAGCTTTAAGGATCCTCTCTCTGGCATGCATCTATTTTTGGAGGCTTTTGAAATGACCCCACAGGATTGAGTTGCAGGTCTCCTGGTCACTAAGACTACATAGTATGTCCAAAATCTGTACTGCTACTGGAACATCATTTCTCCATTGAACTTTTCCAATGCCCGGTACCTCACTAGAGAAGTAAAAGTACAGGAAGATTAACAAGTTTATGAACTTAAACACATTCTTTTTGTCCTTCTTGATTTTCTTCAGGTTCTCTAAGAGTTTCCCTCTGAGTACTTCACATAGATCATAATCCAAATTTTGTTTGATCATCTCATATGCTGTGTAAATGGAAGTGTCGGATACAAAATTTTCTCGACTCAAATGGTAAATATTATACCCTATGATCATGGATGCAAATCTTACATCGATCTTGTCAATGTGACTTACAGTCATTTCCCTTTTAACCCAGTGCGAGCCAGTCACTTTAGTAACAACATCATTCTTTATTGACTTCAATACTAGAAGTCTGTCGGAAGAATTTAAGCCAGTAATAGCGCAAATAGCTTCCTTTGTACTTTTAAATGGGATATCCAACCACATAAATTCATCATGCACTCGGCTCAGAATTTATCGAACCCACTCATCTTCCTCAAATATGGGAAACATCGTGAATTGTGCAAATTTCTTGTCCACAAGGGTTTTGAATTCAGGTTTCATAGAGAAATATTTTTGCGCTATATGATTAGAATATAGTTCCAATAGCTGTGTACTTCCTAGATCTTCAATGTTCGCATGCACATAAACCCTAATATCTTCGGTGTGTAGAACATCGTACGACACAGACGAAAAATTCTCCCAAGGGCTCAGTGTCTACCGATTTATAAGGATGGCATTTGAACTTAGGGTGTGGCCTATCCTTAACTTCAACTAAGAGAGGGGTAGACATAATTGTGAATACACAAAATTTTAGGTTTGCTATAAATACCTTTCAGAGATGAGATGGAAGATGATTGAATATTCTCTTCTAAGCTTGAATCAGTTCTTTGCTTTGGAAAGGATCACCTCAGAGCACTTTTGACTTCTTTCTCTCAAATGTAAAGTGGCAAATGAGAGTGAAAAAGGTTCTTTTATTTTTATCAAAATTAACTCTTTACTTTTTGCAATAAATGCCCTTGCCCTAATTCTGCAGGGTTCTCAGTCTTTCAATATTTCGGGGCAAACAATTTTTGCACGGATCTTCAAAAAACTTCATTGGTTCTTTAAGTTCATTCCAAAATGATTGAAGAGTATCCAACTTCCTACTGGATTTTTCCGAATTCTAGTATCGATCACTTGTAGGGGGTTTAGACAATTTCCTTGACAACTCCCCCTAATGCAGAGAACTACAATTAGTTCCCAGGGGTGTTACCAAAAGAGGCTTCTGGTGCGGATCTAGTTTCTTCTATAGAGGGATTCTTCTTCACCCACTTCTTCTACATCTGCTTCTTGATCTCATCAGCAGTGATCTTCCCTTCTCCCTTAACATCCAGTTGATTATTCTGTTTTACCAGACCTTTTCTATTTTGACAGAATCTAGAAGTGTGGACAAATTTGTTGCAGTTGTAGCAAACAACACTTCTTTACTTAGACCAATTGTTCCACTGACTTTTTCTAGACTTGCATTGGTTAGAAACATGTCCAAATCTATTGCATGCATAACATTTGACATCTCTATGAGGGATATGCATCATAGTTCTGCATTCACTTGACTTGTGACCATACTTGTAACAATTAAAGCATTGTCTTGAGAATGACGGTCTACTTGTGTTCACCCTACTCCTACACTGAGAATCCATCTGACCAAATTTGTTGCAAGTATAACAATAACCATTAAATCTTTGAGCATTAGGTTGCCTTACCTATTTTCTATTGGATCTACTCATCCAATTTCCTTGTCTGGGATTCCTTTGTCCAGAGTTCCTTTGTGCAAATCTGGAGCTTTCTCCTTCCTCATATCCAAGACCTCGCTTGTCACCATCAGTTCTTTGTCCCTTGATTAACTCATCAAGTTTGGTCGAGCTTGCTTTGAATTTCTCTTTGAACTCATTTGCTATAGCAAGTTCATCCCTGATATCATCAAGTTGTTTTTCAAGCTCTTCTTCATTGTTCTTGGTTTGCTCCAATTCATTCTCTAATCGACTGCATTGTTCAGAATTCTCTTTCAATGATTGTGCAAGCTTTTCTTCATTTATCTTTCTGTACTCTAATTCTTTATTCATCTTCATCATGATGGATTTTGTCTCATGCTTCAGGACAACATTCTCTTGAGAAATTTTTTCACATTCTTCTATTTTTTCTTTCAGGACTTGTCTAATTTGTTCAACTTCACTGGTTTTGTTCTTTTGCTTGAGCTGGCCACATAATTCTTTTCTTTTCTCCCTTGATTCACCAATCTTATCTTTCAATGACTGTATGATTTTTTTTGCATTTTCAAGATTTTCTTGCAAATCCTAGATCTCAAATTTTGACTGGTCAAGATCATCCAAGGCCACCATGAGTTGTTGTTGAAGACTGCTTGTATCCATGACTTTCCAAGATCTCCCCAAGCCATCAGACTTCTTTAGAGGAACAGGCTCTAATACCAATTGTTTGAAACAAGGAACACTGAGAGGGGGGTGAATCAGTGATGTGCAAATTTTAATTCTTTTATCTTGATCTTTATTCCACTGATCACAGTTAGCCAAAATCAATATGCAGAAACAAAAAACAACAAACCACACAACCATAACACAAGTATTTTTACGTGGAAACCCTATAAGGGGAAAAACCACGGTGGATGGGCAATCCACAATATGTTCTGAGTATACTCAAAAAGAAGTATTACAAAATGAGAATGCACTTGCATTCAGGCTCACTACCTAGAGCTCACTGCTCAGAAGATGGGGGTTCAATTCCCTTACAATAGTTTGGAATTGATCCAAAGGAAAATGAACTGAGTAGATAGCATCTACAAATGCTTGATTGCAGTTTTGGTTTAGCTCTGATGATGAACTTGTGTCATGTTTGACTGGTAATGAACTTATGCTCTGTTCTACCCAAGTTTGCACACAAAATATCTATGCACAAGTGAAACTGTACATGATATCACTCAAATACACCTTAGAGATTCACAACATACACACATTTTTTCATACATACAAATGATGTAACCAAACATCTAAATATATCCGCTCACCAGGAATTAACCGCCACAGGTTGGCTTCAACAAAACTTGATAACATTTGCAATTAGTCGGCCCAAAAACATAAATAATTCCAATGTGTATCCAAACAAGTCGGCTACACAATAGATCAGACCCATAATTAATTATCTAATAAAGATAATTCAACTTTATACAACGGTTATATATCATTTACACTGAGTCGGCTCCAACAGGAAAATAAGCTAAAATGTCCTACCAAACCTCCAAGACCATGTATCCACAAGGACAACAATACAAGATTCAATGATAAGGTGTTTCGCATGGTTGATAAAAAATTTAAGTGATCCACAACATGAAGTGATGATCTGGTGAAGCTATTAGACCGGATACCTTGTTCTACCGATAACACACAGTTTTCCACTTTAATTGTCGGTGTGACTGAATGCATAACTGTGGACCAAAATGATGACAACAGTTGCCATCAATGGCAACACAAAAAACTGAAAACTACGTCCACATGAGCCATATGCCAACACCTCCAGAGATAGAGAGACAAAATGAGAAATAGTTTGAACTAGAGAAGCATGATGTTGACCCTTCGGAGCATGCTAAAGGAGAAAAAGATAAAGATTAAGGTGAAGGGAATAAAGAAGAAGGAAATAGAAATGAAAAAGAAAGATATAAAGATGAAAAAGAAGAAGAAGAGAAGGTAGAAGAAGAAGAAAAGGTAGAGGAGAAAGAAAAAGCAAAGGAAGAAGAAAGAAATGGGGAATCTGCCATGAAGAATGAAGAAGATCAAAGGTAGGTTGTAGATTCACAAAGGTCCCTTAGAGAATCCTCCTTCGGTGATGATGTTTTGAAAGGCTTGTTATCCAAGTAGATCAAGTTCCAACCCATGATTCCTCTGGAACTTCTACAACTCTCCATGATTCAAGGTAGTGTGGACTTGGATAAGATTTCTCCTGTTCATAAGTTGGTATTAGGGGATGCATTGCATGCATCCGGAAGAAGATAAATTTTGGAAACACACCAGAAGGGGATAGAGCTTATTGATGATGCTCTCAAAGTTTTGCAAGATGCCACCCTGATACATCTATGGATACATCTCTGACTCTGGTAGAGAATTTGAAACTTCTATTGGACTCCTTTAAGGAGTATACCTCTGGAATGGGTGAGAAGAAAATGAAAGAGGTTGAGGAGAAATTGGAAAAGAAAAGGCTTTTGGAACTTCATGATAAGTGTGTTTTGGCACACACCAATATGAAAAAGAGCCTAGAAGTTGTGCATGCTTGTGAATCTGAAGCAAATGCTATATTTGTGTACTGGTTAAAGTGGTCGGATGCCACACAAAGTATCAAAGATCTTATGGACTCCATTGAGTCCTAGTTGACAGCTATTTCCAATACTTACAATGCATCTAAGGACAAAGATAGGTCAACCTGGAATGCTATCTCTGCTCACAGAGAAAAAATATTTATTCTTTAGAAGCAAAAGGAGGATATCATTAGAAGATTTGGTCAACTAGGTGACCTTGTGAGAATGGAGTGCACTCTGGTTGCCAATGCTTTGGAAAAACTAGAAAAACTTGAGATCAATTTGACTCCAGGTACTCTGGATGTTGCAGAAGAAAGTTTGATGGAATTGGAATCCCTGAACAGAATGTTGATATCTAATAAGAAGAGTTGGGAGAATGGAAAGACTACTTGGCAAAGTATTCTTAAGGAGCTTCAAGGCTTTCCTTCCTCCAGGTAATGGTTTTTCAGTTTATACTTCTAAGGGGGAGTTAGATTTCCTTGTACATATATATATATATTCATATTTTTGGACCGCCCTTTGTCCTTGATGTCAAAGGGGGAGAGAATGTTATGGAAAGTGAAGGTCATAAAGAGAAAAAGGAGAATGTGTTGTACATAGGAAGTTTGTAAATTATTTTGGCACATGTTGCCATCAATGACAAAGGGGGAGATTGTTGGAAGAATGAAGAAAAAAATCTTATTATATAGGTTTTGTGTTTTCATTGATGTCACCATGTTCTATGAGTTGCAACTGCAAGTTTAAGTTCTAGCTTGATCTGGTATTCTGAACCGATATCTGATTCGGTATGCAGTCATTATCCTTCGGTATTTTGGTCTACAATCCTCCGTTGATGAATATCATTGATTGCAGTTTTTGGAAATGGTTTATGGATGTTGGAATCTTGTAAGTTCAGAATATTGTGTGCTCAGGTGCTCGTATGGTGAGTTGGCATTATTTTGTTGATTGCATTTTGTTATTAGGTCTATCTTTGGCCGACCTAATGTATAGTAGATGTTGTAATGGATTAATTTTGTGGTGTGGATGTATGTGTGACCTATCTTTGGTCCATTCCGACATGTTGAAGCATGCTACATGCTTGAATTGTTTTTGAAAATGTTTTGTACATGCTTGAAGTTGACAGTTGATCTTTTTGGTGAATAAGAGTTACATCTAATTAGGCCGACCTAATTGATGCTTGTTGATATGTTAGATCTATATACTGGATAATTTTGAGATCGTTGGAAAAGTTGATAATGTGGAGTGTGCAAAGGTAGTCAGGTATGCGAAGATGATGAAGTTTGCAAAGTTAATTTACTGAGCATCAAAGGAACTGGATCAACACTTGTTAGGTGTAACTTTATCAATTCATATTTTGGTTGTAAGCCATTTTGTTATTGTATCTTTTGTAGGCAGTGAGCCTCCCATTTTGGAAAATGAGTCCTAGCAGTGAGCCACCCTTTGTAATATCTTATAACCAGTTATACCATATTGTGAGCTAATCCTCACTGTGGTTTTTCCCATTTTAGGTTTTCCACGTAAAAATATCGGTATTCATGTGTTGCGTGCTTTTATGTTTTCTCAATGCTCTTGCTCATCTTTACTGTTATATGCATTGGAGTAATTGGATGGTATTTTCTTAATAAGTTTAAGAAGATACTAATTCACCCCCCCTCTCAATATCTTGGGTATTCAACACAAGGCAACAAAAAAATTAAAAAAAACAGAAAATTCTTTCTATCCTAGAGAGAAAAATTTTAGAGGTTGAGGAAGATTGGGTAGAGGATTCAAAAGAGGAGGCTTCCATAGAACCTATTTTCAATGTGGAGAAGAGGGACATAGAGCAGCATATGACTTCCCTCACAATCAAGAAAGAGCCAATAGGAGACCTAAAAACCATGCTAGAGCAGTAAACATGAATGAAGAAGATGTAAAATCATCACACTTCAAAGAAGCATAAAGAGGAGAGACCTTAATGACAAGGCGAGCCATGTTGAATGAAGATAATGAACTAGTTCAGAGGAAGAGTTTGTTTAGAATGAGGTGAAAATGTGAAGGGAAGGTATGTAAAGTTAGATAATTAATAGCAGAAACACTGATAACTTTGTTTTTGAAGAGATGGTGAGAAAATTGATGCTTTAGAGAAGAAGGCACCTGCATCCATATTGGATTGCTTGGATTCAAAATGATCAAAAAAAATTTGTCAGCAAGCAAAGTTTGGTAAAGTTTAAGATATGAGATCATTTTGATGAGATTTTGTGTGACATTATTCCTATGGATGCTTGTCATGTTTTGTTAGGGATACCTTGACAATTTGACAAGAAATCCATGCATGATGGGTATGCTATCACATACTCATTAACGAAGGATGGAGTAAGACATAAATTGTAACCATTGAAAGAAGAAATGGGTAAGGCTTGCAGTAATGCAAGGATTTGTGTAGTTGATGCTAGGAATTTTTAGATGGAATGAAGCATGAAAATGTTTGTTTTGCTTTGATTCCTAAAACTAACCAAGAAAAAGTGGAAGATGTTCTTGTGGAATTTGTAGATTTGTTGCATGAATTTCGTGAGATTATTTTAGATAATGCTTTAGAAGGATTACCACCTATGAGAAGGATAAGTCATCAAATTGATTTGATACTAGAATAAGTTTTCCTAACAAGGTAACCCACATAATGTCTCCTACAGAGAGTGAAGAGTAGAAAAGGCAAGTGCAAAAATTGTTGTAGAAGGGTTTGATTAGAGAGATCCTAAGTCCATGTGTAGTGCCTCCTATTTTTGCATCGAAGAAAGGTGGAGAATAGAGAATGTACTCAGATTCAAGGGCCATAAACAAAATCACTATCAAGTACAAATTTCCATTGACAAGAATGGATGACGTCATGGATTACTTAATCGGGGCTGAATACTTCACCAAGATTGACTTGAAGAGTGGCTATCATCAAATCCAAATCAAAGAGGGAGATGAATGGAAGAAAAAAATCAAGACTAAGGAAGGTTTGTATGAGTGGTTGGTAATGTAGTTTGGGCTAACCAATGCAACTAGTACATTTATGAGATTTATGAATGAGGTATTAAAAGATTTTTTGGGAAGATTTGTTATTGTTTACCTTGATGACATTTAGATATTTAGTAAGACATTAGAAAAAAATTTGATGCATATCGTATTTTTTTTTGAAAACTTGAGAGAAGAGAAGTTTCTCATTAACTTGAAGAAGTGAAAATTTATCAAGAGGGAGTTGACATACTTAGGATTCATTGTTTTAGGAGAAGGAATCAAGATGGATCTGGAAAAGGTGAAAGCTATCTTAGAGTAGCCTACACCTAGGAGTGATACAAAGGTGAGATCATTTCATAGTTTGGAAAGTTTTTATAGGAAGTTTAGTAGGTGTTTTAATAGTATTTGTGCACCACTAACTGATACCATGAAATGGGACAAAAGATATTTTAGATGGACTATAGGGGAAGAAAGGAGTTTTGATTTGTTGAAGGCTAAGGTGATAAAGAAAATTGTTTTAGCACTTCAAAAATTTAGTAAGGTATTTCAAGTGGATTGTGATGCAAGTGGCAATACCATTGGAGTTATCTTAAGTCAAGGTAAGCCCATTGATTACTTTAGTGATAAGTTAAATGATGCAAAGAAGAAATATTCAGTTTATGATAAAGAATTTTATACTATTGTTCAAGCATTGAAAAAGTGGAGACACTATCTTTTACCTAAGGAGTTTGTTTTGTTTACTGATCATCAAACACTTCAATATTTGAATAGTCAAGGGAAGTTAAATCCGAGGAATATTAAATGGGTAGACTTTTTGTAAAGTTACACATTTTTTTTGAAGCATAGAAGTGGGAAGTCTAACAAGGTTACAAATAAATTGAGTACAAGACAAATTTTGCTAACTGAAATGCAAGCTGAAGTTGTTGGATTCAATGAATTAAAGGAGTTGTATGAAGAGGATCTTGATTTTAGAGAGGCTTGGAGAGCTTGAAAATAACCTATTATAGAAGATAGGACAAAGTGGTTGGATTAATTAATCCAAGATGTTATGTTATTCAAAGTTAATAAGTTGTGCATTCCTAGAAGTTCCATGAGAATGTGATGTAGGAGCATCCAACAGTGTAGGGAAATCTTGCATCACCCAAAAAAAAATATTTTCTTTATTTTATTTAGTTGTTTTGAGTCTCATGATGGCACTTAGGGGGTATAAGACTTTCAGGCATCAAAAATAGCCAAAAAGGGAACTTACTATTTTTAGTAAGTCGGCCTAAATGAACTCGTATGGATGTGAAAATTTACCCCAAGGAGTAGAGCTGAAAAAAATTCTGGTCGTGAAAGAATCACCTCAATACCCTACATGGTTTGGGAGAAATTAAAGTTTTCGTCTTGAGAAATTTCTCCAATGCAGCTTCAAATTCAGATATCAAACTTTAGAGGCCCCGAAACAACTCAAAAAGTGGCCAAACCAACCTATGGTGGGTTTGCATGTCGTAAAGATCATCGATAGCTTTCCAACAATATGCAATAATAGCTAATAAGAAACTCAGATCAAAAGTTATGGCCCCGTGAAGTTGGTCCTCTAAAAAGTGAATTTCATAAAAAATTCTTCCTAGGCCAGAATTCAAACAACGAGACTTTTGGCACCAAATCAAAAAGGGGAAATTTGAACTTTCTAGAACATTCTTGGGCGGTTATTGGGGAAAATAAATAGGGTTAAGTGGGGGTTGTAGAAGGTGGCCCTGATAGTGCAGATTGTGGCTCTGAATAGTAGATTTTCTTTTCAGAGTTGATTTTGTTGTAATGAATCAAGCCCATGACGCTGTAGCATGTAAGCTTTGAATCTGTAATTTCATTTTCTGTAAAATAATTGAAAGTGAGTCATTTTTCTATCTCACATCTTCTGTGTTGGTATCTATTGTTGTTATTTCTATGGGTTTTGGGTGGTGTGTCCCTCATCAAGTGGTATCAGAGTAGGAGTTCCTAAGCTTGTAACAGAGCATTGAACGTGAGGTAGTTGTAGTAGGACTTGTGAGTGTGGGTTGAATTCAATATGCCTCCAAGACTTGCCCAGTATGGCAGAGGTAGAGGCTGAGGTGGTGGAGGAAGAGATCCACCTAGAGATGAAATCAAATCCCTTAGAAGGAAATTAGAAACCTTGCAACAAGAGGTTTGAAGAAGAGATGTGCAACGAGACAAAGATGGCAGTGAAGATGAAATGGAAGAGGAAGAGCAGGATCCAATGGATCCTGGAGAAACAAGATTGCGGCGAGTGATCTCAAGCATTGTGAAGAGACCTAAAATGGAGGCTTCAACTTTTAGTGGAAATATGAATCCTAAAGAATTGATTGATTGGATCAATGACATGGAAGAATTTTTTGAGTTTGAGGAGATTGAAGATCGTCACAGAGTGAGGTTCAAAAAGACAAAATTGAAAGTTCATGCTAGCATATGGTGGAAAGAGGTCCAATTAGAAAGAGGAAGACAAGGGAAAGATAAAATTTGTAAATGGGACATAATGGTGTTCAAATTGAAGAAAAAAATTATTCCAATCAATTACGAATTGGAGTTGCTCAAGAAGATGCAGAGCTTGAGGCAAGGGACAAGGACGGTGAAAGAATACACAAAGGAATTTCACAAGGTCCTGATTTAGACAGGACATTCTGAGGAAAATAAAGAGAAAGTTACTCGTTATATTAACAGGATGAAGCCAAGCATATAGGAAGAATTGGCATTGGTAAGAATGACAACCATTGAGGATGCTTATCAGTTTTCTCTAAAGGTTGAAGAACAAATGAACAAGAGGTTTGAGAAAAAACAAGGTGGAGGTCATGGAGGAAAGACCGGTGGATGGTCATATGGAGGTCAAAATGAAGATCAAAATAAGGGTGAAGGATCTAGTAGCATCGAAAACTAGAAAGGAGATAACACCTACCATCCTAATGATCAGAATAATGGAGACCAAAAAGGAAGAGGAAGATCTGGATGAGGACCGGGAAGAGGAGGCTTTCGTGGAACCTATTTCCATTGTGGAGAAGGACATAGAGCCTATGAGTGTCCTCAACATCTAGGAAGGAAAAATATAAGACCCGAGGGTAATGCATGAGTTGCACATGTAGATGAAGATGTTGAGTCTTCAAATTCTGAGGATGCAAAAAGAGGAGAGGTTCTTGTAACTAGAAGAGCCTTGTTGAATGAGGAGAAGGAATCAGCTCAAAGGAAGAATTTGTTTCACACCAGATGTAAGTGTGAAGGTAAAGTTTGAAATGTTATTATTGATGATGGTAGTACTGATAACCTTGTTTCAGAAGAAATGGTTAGTAAGTTGTGGTTGGAGAGAAGAAGGCATTTGAAACTATATCGGATTGCTTGGTTGCAGAAGGACCATAAAGCCTTGGCAAATGAACAATGTCTGGTAAAGTTAAACATTGGAAATTACCATGATGAGGTATTGTGTGATATTATGCCTATGGATGTTTGTCATATGTTGTTAGGTAGATCGTGGAAGTTTGATCGGTGAGTAGTACATGATGGACATGCCAACACCTATTCTTTGACAAAGGATGGGGTTCGTCATAAGTTGAAGCCCTTGAAAGAGGCAAAAGAAAAGGCATGCAGTAATGCAAGAATTTGTTTGGTTGATGGAATAAAGTTCCTAGAAGGTATGAAGCATGAGTATATGTGTTTTGCATTGATCTCTAGAGTTGATAAATAAGATACTACTGAGGTACCTGTAGAGGTTTCAGATTTGTTGAATGAGTTTCAAGCTATTATTTCTGATAACATACCTGAAGGTTTTCCTCCCATAAGAAATATTAGTCATTAGATGGACCTGATTCCTGGAGCTAGTTTTCCGAATAAGGAAGCTCATTGTATGACTTTGAAAGAGAGTGAAGAGTTGAACAAATAAGTGCAAGAGTTGTTACGGAAGGGATTGATCAGAGAGAGTTTGAGTCCATGTGTAGTACCTGCAGTATTAGCACCAAAGAAGGATGGGGAATGGAGGATGTGTATAGATTTGAGAGTCATCAACAAGATCACCATCAAGTATAGATTTCCCTTGTCGAGAATGGATGACATTATGGATTGTTTGAGTGGAGTTGAGTACTTCACGAAGAAATATTTGAAGAGCGAATATCACCAAATCCGAATTAGAGAAGGAGATGAATGAAAGACAACCTTTAAAACCAAGGAGGGCTTGTACGAGTGGTTAGTCATGCCTTTTGGGCTAGCCAATGCATCGAGCACATTTATGCAGTTTATGAATGAGGTATTGAAAGAATTTTTAGGAAAATTTGTTATTGTTTATTTGGAAGATATTTTGATTTTCAGTAAGACATTGGAGGAGCACTTGATTCATATCCGAAGAGTTTTTGAGAAGCTAAAGGAGGAGAAGTTGTTGATTAATTTGAAGAAATGTAGTTTTGTGAAGAGAGTCAGCGTATCTGGGATTTTTTGTCTCAATAGAGGGTCTTAAGATGGATCTAAAGAAGGTGAGAGCTATCATTGAATGGCCTACCTCGAGGAGTGTTACAGAGGTAATACCATTTCATGGTCTAGCAAGTTTTTATAGAAAGTTTATTAGGAATTTCAGTAGTATTTGTGCACCTCTAACTGAAGCAATGAGAGGGGATAAAAAAGAGTTTAAGTGGACCACAAGAGCAGCCAAAATTTTTGATATGTTGAAGAAGAAAGTTACAGAGCAACTTGTTTTGGCCCTTCTAGATTTCAATAAGGTCTTTCAGGTAGATTGTGATGCTAGTGGCATTAACATAGGAGTTGTTTTGAGTCAAGAAGGTAAGCCTGTTGCCTATTTTAGTGAGAAGTTAAATGATTCTAAGAAGAAATATTTTTTCTATGATCAAGAGTTTTATGCTATAGTTCAGGCTTTGAAGAAATGGAGACACTATTTTTTTCCAAAAGAATTTTTTTTGTATACTGATCAATAGGCTTTGCAGTATCTCAATAGTCAAGGAAAGTTGAATCAAAGACACTTATAATTGGTTGAGTTTTTGCAAAGTTATACTTTTGTTTTGAAGCATAGGAGTGGAAGGTCAAATAGAGTTGCAGATGCCTTGAGTAGAAGGAAAAATTTGTTGATAGAAATGAATATAGAGGTTGTTGGGTTCAATGAACTCAAGAGTTTGTATCCTAAAGATCCAGACTTTTCATAAGCTTGGAAAGCTTGTTTGGAACCTGTTATATTGGATAGGACGAGATGGTTGGATTTCTTAATCCAAGATGGTATGTTGTTTAGAGGAAGCCAATTGTGCATTCCAAGGAGTTCTATGAGAGAAAATATAATCAAGGAGAAGCATAGTGGAGGATTAGGTGGACATTTTGGTCAAGATAAGACCATTTCTCTTGTCAGTGAGAATTATTATTGGCCATAGTTACAAAGAGATGTGAAGAAGTTTGTACAAAGTTGCAGAGTATGTCAGATGGTGAAAGGAACAAGTCAGAATATTGGATTTTATCAGCCATTACCTGTACCTGAGAGGCCATGGGAGGATATTAGCATGGATTTTGTTCTTGGCTTGCCAAGGACATAGAGAGGGCATGATTCCATATTTGTGGTGGTGGATATATTTTCAAAGATGACACATTTCATTCTGTGTCATAGGACTAGTGATGTTGTTCATGTTGCAGAGTTGTTTTTCAGAGAGGTGGTGAGACTACATGGTCTACCAAAGAGTATAGTTTCAAATAGAGATACCAAATTTGTTGGTTATTTCTAGAGGACATTATGGAAGAAGTTGAAGACAAATTTAAAGTTCAGTTCTACACACCATCCACAGATTGATGGAAAAATAGAGGTGGTGAATAGGAGTTTGAGAAACCTGCTAAGATGCTTAGTTGGAGATAAGCCCAAGGGATGGGATTTGATTATACAACAGGTGGAATTTTCTTACAACAATTCTCTTAATAGGAGCACTAGTAAATCACCATTCTAGATTGTATATGGGAGTAGTCCAAGAACTGCTTCTGAACTAAGAAAGATGGATAAGGAGGAGAAGAGTAGTGCTGAGGCTAAAGATTTTGTTGAGAACCTAAAGAATTTGCATGAAGAGGTGAAGAAACATATCAATAAGATGAACTCACACTATAAGGCTCTAACAGATCAGAAAAGGAGGTATTGTTAGTGTAATTATTTAATTATTACACTGGCATAAGTTAACTTAGGTCTTGCATTAATTTATTCCTAGGTTGCATAAATTAGATAAATCATTAAATAATGGGATAATTTCCCCTTTTCATGTGTAGGGATAAGATTCTTTCTAGAAGATGAGTTGTCCTTCTAGAACTTTTATCATTTCCCAGGTAGGGTTCATATGTTGTCACATGTAGTGTAATTTTGACACTTGGCAACATCTTATGCATTCTAGATTCTCACTCTTGCCTATTTAATCAGGCACATGTACTCTTGTAAATAACACATCATCATAATAGAATCTCTATTTTGCATTCCATTGTTGCAACACTTTCTATGTTGTTGAATATCTTTCCTGGAAAAGGTCCTCCATTGAAGACTGCAACTTCATTAGGGACACTGTGACTCCATCATCTCAACATGGTATCAGAGCTTTTCCAGTGAAACCTCAACTCAGGATCAAGAAAGTTGGTGTGCGAGATTCTTTGCAAGCTTGGATTTTTTTTCTTGCAGGCTAGTTGGTTCTACCCGGGAGCCAAGTTGATTTCTGGTACACATCAGTCTCTCTTCGTCCTCTTCATTGCATCCATAAGGCCTCAAAACCCATAGATCACCTGTTCAATCATCAAAATCAGAGACATATCAATCGGGAGCCATTGAGGTATCAATCTAGGGTTTGCATTATTTTGTACCATCCGTACAATTTTGCAAAAAAAAAATCCCCCTTTTAGTCCTCCATCATTGCAATTTTTTTTTAGATCATCAGGCTATTTTTATTTTATCATTTGGGAAAAATTTCATATAGTTCGGGAAAAAAATTAATCTGTTTGAGTGACTAGCTATTTAAATTCATAGTCGGCAGGGTTTATTTTATTCAGACTATAGTGCTTCGGGTTTTATTTTTCACCCATCGGCAAGCTATATTTTATTGGTATTTTTATTTAAATTTTTGAATTGCAATTTTTTGCAATATTAAAAAATGTGCAGTCGGCATCTATCGACCACCCGTAGACACCGACTGGTTTCCCTAAGTCATCGACCATTAGCCATCGTCATCTGTCGTCGACCCTATCTTTGTTCATCATCATCATTGCTAGAGTTCTTTCTCAACACTTTCACCAACACTGGGCACCTACCAATCATCGAAGTCTTCAGCCCTAGCCCTGATCACTTGGAGATCTGAGGGTTCCGCTAGTTCCTAGCGGCGCCACCACCTTGTATCGGTCACGCCACCACTGCTTTGCTCATCCGCCGCTCTGACACCACCCGATCTGGGGGCACTTTTTTTTCCCCTGCTACGCCCGTCGTAACGTCAACAACCAAGGGCTTATTTTTTTTAGCCCCCGAGTGCTCTATTCTTGCCCCTAGTTAGCTTGTTCAAGTCAATTCCAACAGTGATCTTTCGGAGGCTGTATCTTTCGCATACGATATCAAAATTTGGCATAACTCTATTTTTCCAGATTCTATTGTATCAAAAATTCTATCCAGTTGAAGTGAAAACCCTAATTTGGGCTTGGAAGGTGATATCTCTTGTTCAGTTTGTTGAATTTCTACCATTCTTGCAGTGTCAGAGAGGTACTGCAGTCTATTTTTTCATCATTCCAACATTTCCTTTTAGAATTAGCTTTAGGTGAAGTGTCTTGATTGTTTGTCACCTTAATTTCTTTTTGTCTTCACTTGAACATCCTACTTTTTGGAGGGAGTTGTTTGTATCAAGGGGGCTTCATTTCAGTTGATCATTGATATATCATCAGATTCCAACATTTCCTTTCAAAGATTTTTGTCTTGTATAGTTGTTCTTTCTCTAATGGCAGATACAGGATTTGAGATTCTCACACACCATAATTATCATACATGGAAAGTTAGCATGTAGCGTCTCCTTTGGTTGAAGGGCCTATGGCCAATGTTGAATGAGAATCAACTACATTTGACTAGGGAATATGAGAAATTTCTTCATCAAATCAAGTGTGAGTAGGTTATGGGACTTATTGCTCTTCATGTATCCAACTCCTCGTTTTTCCATATTGAGGGGTGCAAAACTCCTAAGGAGGTTTGGGATAAACTCAAGGATTTGTTCGGTTCTGTTAGCGATGTTCGAGCTTTGTAGTTAGAGTCAGAAATTGCTTCACTCTCAGTTGATTAGTTCCCCTCCATCGAAGACTATTTGGTAAAATTCAATTCTTTGAGGACACAGTTATCCAGGTGTGGCAAAGATAAAACTAACAAGGAATGTATCTTCATGATCTTGTCCAAATTAAGAGGTTCTTTCTCTTATTTTGCTACTTCCTTCTATTCTACAATGGATGGTCTTGGAGACAGTTTTGTAATGCCTTCATTCAAGAATTTTTGTGAGTGACTAACTAGAGAACAATAAAAAGTCAATCAGGCTTATACATCTTCAAAGTCTCATGCTCTTGTTGCAGCACCATCCAAAGGAAAAGGCAAGAACAAGGGAAAATCTAAGACAGGATCTTCTAAATCATCACAACACAAGGAAGAAAATCCTAAGAGGGAGAGGCCCAAGTGCAATTTTTGTAATGGGCTTGGTCATAGTGAGGAGACATGTTTTAAGAAGGAGATACATGAGTTGAGAAAAATTCTTAAAGATCATAACATTACTCTTCCTCCTTCTTCTATCAGATCACCTCACTCCTCTTCTCATGAAGAGTCATCTTCAGGCATTGTAGGGATTTCCACAATTGAGAATCATGGCAAGGGAAATGCTTTGATCACTACTCTAGTTGATAGAAGGGAAGGCTGGGTCATTGACTCAGGTGCTTCATGACATGTCACCTATTCTCAGGATCATATTCTTTGGGATTCCATGAGACCTTCAAAGTTTGATAGGATGTTCACTGCAAATGCAAACATTGTTAATGTTGCTGCTATTTTTGATGTTGCTTTGGAGGGGGGACATTTGTATGATGTTGCATATATTCCTCAAATGGCCCACAGTCTACTTTCAGTTTATTAACTTGCTCAGGAGGGTTTGAAAATTGAGTTCACATCAGATCTAGCCATCATCAGGGATTAGTTTGACACACTTCTTGCCTATGGAGAAGTAGATCATCACTCCAGGGTGTACAAGTTTACCAAGTTTTGGGATTGTGCTCAACCTTCTCCTGACTCTCTAGACTCTAGGGTAGGAAGCCATTATAATCCTCCTCACCAGGGTTGTGGTGGTTGGCTTGATTTGGCTCTTCTCTTGGCTCCATATTCTTCCTCATCTACCTCTTAGTTGAGATTTGTTTCAGCAGGGCAGGATTCACACATCTCTTCAGATTTGTGGCATTTGGATGGGTTTACATCAGGTCTTGCAGACTTGGCTTCTCACTTCATCATAGGTTTTGAAGAAATTATAGAGGGGACTACTCTCCTTTATGGGGGGGAGATCTTGTCACCTATTTTTTGTATCTTTGTGATGGTTGTAGTCCTTGGGGGAATGATGTTGAATCCTCCAATCATCACTCTTCCATCTTTTTTCTGCTTTTTTCATCTCCTTTTTGGAGAGGGGTTTTGTTCCCAATGGGTTTTCCCCTTTTCTTCGATTGTGGGAGATTAGCTGCATCTTCATCATGTAAATGGGTACCTAGCATGGCCTCGTCGCTTGGACCCATCATCTTTTCATAATCATTGCATTTCCTCCCTAAGTTGCACTTGTGGGGGGGTGTTAGTGTAATTAATTAATTACTACACTAGCATAAGTTAACTTAGGTCTTGCATTAATTTAGTCCTAGGTTGCATAAATTAGATAAATCATTAAATAATGGGATAATTTCCCCTTTTCATGTGTAGGGATAAGATTCTTTCTAGAAGATGAGTTGTCCTTCTAGAAATTTTATCATTTCCTAGGTAGGGTTCATTTGTTGTCACATGTAGTGTGATTTTGACACTTGGCAACATCTTATGCATTCTAGATTCTCACTCTTGCCTATTTAATCAGGCACATGTACTCTTGTAAATAACACATCATCATAATAGAATCTCTATTTTGCATTCCATTATTGCAACACTTTCTATGTGGTTGAATATCTTTCCTAGAAAAGGTCCTCCATTGAAGATTGCAGCTTCATTAGGGACACTGTGACTCCATCATCTCAACAGGTATAAGGAGTTCCAAGTAGGAGATGAAGTCATGGTTTATTTGTTAAAGGAAAGGTTTCCAGTTGGTACATACAACAAGTTAAAGATGAAGAAGTTTGGACCATGCAAGATCACGAAGAAGCATGATTCAGGAAATGCTTATGAGGTAGAGTTGCCTAGTGGAATAAACATTTCTCCTGTGTTCAACATTGCTGATTTGATAGAGTATCATGAAGGTGATATAGAGGAGGGTCTACTAAAAGAACAGTGGAAAATTCCAACACCTACTTTAGAGAAGGAAGAGATAGAAGAAATCCTGGATAGTCGTGTGGGTAGAAGCACAAGAAACAAACAATATGCAGAGTACTTGGTGAAATGGAGAGGAAGACCTGCTGAAGATTCATCATGGTTATCTGAAGTTGAGGTTAATCGTCTTGGTTTCCCTCTAACTCCTGAGAAGTGACAGGGTCACTTTTCAAATTACCCTGGGTGTCTAATGCAAGAGCATCCAATGATGTAGGGAAATCTTGCATCACCCAAAAAAAAATGTTTTCTTTATTTTCTTTAGTTGTTTTGAGTCCCATGATGGCACTTAGGGGCTATAAGATTGTCAGGCATCAAAAATAGCGAAAAATAGGAAATTACTATTTTTAGTAAGTCGGCCTAAACGGACTCGTATGGACGTGAAAATTTACCCCAAGGATCAGAGCTAGAAAAAATTTCCGGTCATGAAAGAATCACCTCAATACCCTACACGGTTTGGGAGAAATTAAAGTTTCCATCCTGAGAAATTTCTCCAATGCAACTTCAAATTCAGAGATAAAACTTTAGAGGCCTCAAAACAGTGCAAAAAGTGGCTGAATTGACCTACAATGGATTTATGTGTCATAGAGCTCGTTGAGAGCTTTCCAACGATATGCAATAATAGAAGATCGGACACCCAGATCAAAAGTTATGGCCCCATGAAGTTGGTCCTCTAAAAAGTGAATTTCATAAAAAATTCTTCCTAGGCCAGAAATCAAACAACGAGACTTTTGGCACCAAAACAAAAAGGGTAAATTTGAAATTTCTAGAACATTCTTGGGCGGTTATGTGGGAAAATAAAAAGGGTTAAGTGGGGGTTGTAGAAGGTGGCCCTGATAGTGCAGATTGTGGCTCCGAATAATAGATTTTCTTTTCAGAGTTGATTTTGTTGCAATGAATCAAGCCCACGAGGCTGTAGCATGTAAGCTTTGAATCTGTAATTTCATTTTCTAAAAAATAATTGAAAGTGAGTCATTTTTTTGTCTCGCATCTTCTGTGTTGGTATTTTTTTTTGTGATTTCTGTGGGTTTTGGGCGTTGTGTCCCTCATCAGAATGAATTTGATTAAGGAAAGACACAGTGGAGGACTTGCATGGTATTTTGGTTTTGATAAGACCATATCACTTGTTGGAGAGCAATATTTTTGGCCTCAGTTGTAGAAAGATATCAGAAAATATGTGCAAATTTGCAAGATTTTTCAAGTGGCAAAAGGAACTAGTCAGAACATAGGTTTATATCAGCCTTTATTGGTACCCAAGAGGCCATGGGAAGAGATTACTATGGAATTTTTTATTTCTTTACCAAGGACCCAAAAGGGATATGATTCAATATTTGTGGTGGTAGATATATTTTCCAAGGTGAATCATTTCATTCCATGTAAAAATACTAATGATGTTGTGCATGTTGCAGAATTTTTTTCAGGGAAGTAGTGAGGCTACATGGTCTACCGAAGAGCATAGTTTCAGCTAGAGATACAAAGTTTGTGGAATAATTTTGGAGGAAATTATGTAAGAAGCTCAGGACTGATTTGAAGATTTGTTCAACCTACAATCCTCAAATTGATGGGAAAACAAAGGTGGTGAATAGAAGCTTGGGAAATTTGTTGAGAATTCTAGTTGGAGACAATCCAAAGGGGTGGGATTTGGTTCTACCTCAAGAAAAAATTTCATATAACAACTTGGTTAATAGGAGTAAAGGTAAATACCCATTTAAAATAGTTTATAGAAGAAACCCAAAAGATGTTTTAGATTTAAAAAGGATGGATAAAAGTGAGAAGAAGAGTGCAAAAGTAGAGGAATTTGTTGATCACGTGAAGAGCATACATGAAGAGGTAAGAAATCACATCATTAAAATGAATTTTCAGTATAATTATAAAACTGATTTGAAGAGGAGACACAAGGAGTTTTAGGTTGGTGATGAAGTAATGGTACACCTAAGAAAAGAAATATTTCTAGTTGGTACCTACAACAAGCTGAAAATAAAGAAGTATGGGCCTTGTTAAATTGTAAGCAAGCATGATTCGGGTAATGCATATGAAGTAGAGTTTCCTACTGAGCTCAATATTTCACCTATATTTAATATTTCATATCTAACAAAGTTTCATGAAGCTAAAAGTAATGAAGATACAATAGGTGAACAATTACATATACTAGCACCTACTGCAAAGAAGGAGAAGATAGAAGAAATTTTGGACAACAGTGTGAGTAGGAGTGCATAAGAAATACTTTGAATACTTGGTAAAATGGTTTGGAAGACCTGTTGAAGACTCATCTTGATTGTTAGAAGCTAAGTTTAATCGTCTTGTTTTTCCTCTTGAGAATTGACAGGGTCACTTTTCTTTCTACCATGGGTGTATGATGTAGGAGCATATGTGGTTGCAAGCAATCTTGCATCAACCAGAAAGATTAAATTTTTTATGTGACATGGTTTAAATAATGTTTTGAGTAATACTTTGATTATCTTAGTCCAAAAATCAAAATTTAAATAATTGGACAAATTTTGTTGCAAGAGTTGTAGTGGGAGAGAGTGTTGGAAATGCAATTTTAATGTTTAAATTGGAAAAAGAAAACTTGGGGCGTGGGGTTTCTTGGGAGTTACAAAATATTGCAGATCATTTAAATTTCCTCATCAACTATAGGTAGGATTTGGATGTGCATGTTGTGTTGGCTGAGCATTTTTCAAAATGGGCTCCTATTTGTGAGTGGAGAATCATTGTGTCGACTAGTGATGGCCTTCCTTCTTGAGAGTGATTTGCACATGAATTGGAGAGCTAAATATTTTATATTATGAATTTTAATTGGTTTTTTCCAAGTTGGGCATGGAAGAGGAGTTACAAGATTGATGGAGATAACACGGTTGCTAGAGAGAGGTGATTTTGACAATTTTGTTTTGATTTCATTTTTCAGAATTTGGTGTGTGAGAAGTTGGGCATAGCTTTTCTTGGGAGAGGTGTGGAGACTTTGTTGTTGCAGTTTGGGGTGAAATACTACAACAAATAATTTTGAAATATTGCAAGAACATTGTGCTATTGATTTTTAGAAGAAGGTTGTGGGTAGGAGAAGAATGAAGTTGCAAGAAGAAGTGGGATTGTAGAAGACTTACTCATGAATGATTATGTAGTTTGTATCAAGCATTTAAATCTTATTTTTGATGTTTTCCATCATTATAGAGGGTTTAAAATATTGTAATTTCATTTGGTCATAATTCCATGTGTTACATGAGATTTGGATCAATAAAAGCATTCTTAGTTGTTGATTCTTGCATTGTTTGAATCATTTTCTAGAATTTTTTCTTGTGATCTTGAAGTGTGTTGAGAGTTGCAATAAATCTCTTACATCATAATTCATATTGATTTGTTTGAATAGGTTTTTGATCACCTAGTATTGTTTTCACCCAATTGACGAGCAATAACACAATGTCTACGCCTACACTCTTTAGAATTTTTGTTTCTTATGTGGTTCTCAATTTATAAAGGAGGAACTAAAGGGACCACTGGGGGTTGGGAAATCGTTTTCTCCTTAGGTCTATAATTTTTTTTCTCTTTTGGTGGCACAAGTTAATCATGTGATTATCTCTTATTCTTTTGCATGATATTGGTGGAGGAATTGTAGCATAAATGATTGGTGTATTTGGGAGGGTATTTTCCTTGGACATGGTTCATCCACAACCTATGGAGTGGGAGGAAAAATCATAGCCCTATCATTCTCATGTGGGATATTTCTAAGGGATAACTCTATTATGCACTTTGCATTAAACTTTTGATATGACCTAAAAAATAAATCCTCACAAGGCTTAATAGGTTCCATAGGTTGAGGCCAAAAATAGTCCAATAAAAATTCTCCATAGGAAGCCAAAGGATTAAACCCACTATGATGAACTATATATACTTGATTTTTAAATGGGAACTTTATGCACTTATGGGTTACCAATGGGACGGTATTCATGGAGTGTATCCATGCATAACCTAGCTTCACATAGAATTGGTACAATGTCGAGATGCTAGAGAATGATAAATTTAGTTGTTTTGATCCAAATTTAAGTGGAAGAGTTATCAAACCTATCGTAGGGCGAGAAAAACCATCATTATTTTTTAACCATGCTTTTGGTTGTTCATAAGAATCTTTATAAAGTTCATGCACAAACAAGAATTCCTCAATGATCAGGCTCTCTAGAAATGCAGGATCAATGAGTATACCTAGTGTAGGTTTATCATTAGTATGTCTGACGATATAGAGAGGACCATCTAGTGCATGTATAGATGCATCAATGTGCATGAAAGAAATGTCAAGTAAAAAGGTGTTTTGAACCTTACGAGGTTGAACATCTATTAGATTAACCATATTATCTAGACCATCCTCATCATCATTCTTATCATCACAAGCTTGCACAAAGTTGGATGTATGATTTGGCATTGTATTCATGAAAAATTGCAAATTGTGATTGGGTGGGGCAGCTACAAACTTGTTTCCTTTATCATTAACATCGACCAACTAGATGTGATTAGAATCAATGAGGTCTTGTACTTGATGTTTAAGATACATACATCATTTTTTATCATTTCTAGGTGTACGATGATATTGAAAAAATGCTTTTGAGTTAAAGTTTCAAGGTAAAGGTTTGGTCATGTCCACGAGTCTAATTGGAGGTATTTGGATTAGGTTCTTACTTAACAATTACAACATGATAGAATGTAGAGAATCAAGAAATTGGGTAAATTATCTATCTCTTGGCCTAAATTGATAAGGAGTTGAACATATGGCTACAAATTATGGTTCAATGTTATTAGTTGTGTGAGGTGTGCTTATCTTGATAAAGTTTTTATTTTTCTTCTTGAATGGTTGACTATTATTTTGAGGTATGAATTTAGATTCATCAATATGAGTCTATGAATTGTGTACCTTCATATTGACTAATCAATATTTGATAATCACAAAGAGTCGTACATAAGTGTGTAAAGGACATGCATTTCATTAACAATATCTTATCCCTAATTCTAGGTTAGAAATTCCTTATAAAACTCTTTGAACATCATCATCAGGAAGAGTGTAGTTGATTTGTGAATAAAGTAACTGATATCTCCCTATAAAGTCTATTTCCTTTTCATTTTTTCCTTGTTTTTAATGCATTAAATTAGTTAATGTAATTTGAGGACCAATGTTTACTTGAAAATGTTGTAGGAAATCAATCAATTCATTGAATGAATTTATGGAGTTGTTTGTCAATGAGAAAAACCATTCCAAGGCCATGCCTTTAAATTATTTAGGAAAGAGTTTAGCTAGGAGCTTATCTTCAAAGATAAAGTCATTGCACAATGTCATATAAGTTGATACATGATTATTAGGGTCTCCTTTACCATTATATTTCTGAAATCAGGGTATCTCTATGCTTTGAGGCATGGGTGTTTAAAATTTCAATTGACAATGAGCTCCTCTTAAGATATTGTGGTGGTTTTCTATTTTGATTTTGATTCAATGTAAATATATTTTTTTGAAGTGATGTTACATTTTGAAAATTTTGGTTTATGATTAAATCATTATTTGACATGATTTGAGAGTTTGGTGAATATGGAAAATTTGTGTAAATGTTTGGTGGACTACTATGTTGCACATTTATGAGAGGTGAGGAATATTGAGGTGTTCCATATGATGTCATAAAACTATAAGGATTCCCATTAGGAAGCCCTAAGATTGGATGCCATTAGTGTGTTGTATCATTGAAGCTATAGTTGGCAATGTAAATGTAGGAATAGAAGGTATAGTTGTAGGGAGGGAAAAAAAATTCCTCCTTGGTTTTGAGTATACCCTAATGCCTGAGCACAACTAGCTACTGTAGGGATGTTAGCATCTAATATGTGAGAGAACCTCCATTCCTTGGGCATCATTGATCAACTTCCTAAGGCTATCCACTATAGGCACTGTTTATCCTACTAAAGATTTAATGCTTAAATAGTCTTGTAATCCTTCTAAATATTTTTCTAATTGTTTCAATTTCTCATTTAAAATCACATGGGAAAAAATAGTCTTAATTTCCATAAAGATGCTTGATTGTAAAGTTTTCATGAGTATTACAAGATTAGGAATGGGGTCCAAAATGGTCTGGGTATTGAAAATACCTTGCATGAAAGAGTTGGATGATTTAAGATGCCATAAGTCTACAACTACATCTCATTGGAGTATTGGCAATAGGACACCAGGTCGTAAAGCTCATATGAGTTTAAAAACACTAAGGTGTTATGAATATGAACACTAGATTACAAAACAATCATTGTAAACCACATAGGATAAAAAATTAGAGAACAAAATACAAAGACAACACAGTAACAAATGTCTAAGAGAAATTTGAGCCAAATTTAGCTGGACATGCGCATAAGGACACCCTAATTTGGAAAATTTTTTGACTGAGTTTAAAGTTTAATTGTTTATACTATGGTTTAAGTGTTCGATTCTGTGAAAATTTAGGTCTGACAATGAATAATTTTCCAAATTTTGATTGTTTTATGATTATGCAATGCAAAATGTAAGTATGCAAGCAATTTAAAATGTTGAAACAAGAAACTACTATTCTAAATGAAATTTCTAGATCTAAAGTGTAGCAATTTACTGATTCTAACTTGTAATTTTTGAAAATGGAGATCTTGAATTCTTTTGGTAACAAAATAATGCACTTTTTCACCTTTTTGACTAAATGCAAAAATACCTAAATGAATGCAATGAACACTTTCATGTTTTATTTCAGATCTAAAATGACCTAATGCAGATTTTTAAATGTAGTTAAGATGTAGATCTAACCTATGATGATTGAAATTAACTCTAATGCACCCTAAAATGCAATATGATATGCAAAATTTTGATTTTTTTGATGCTTTTTTGATGCAATAATGAATATCTAAATGAAGAATGAAAACAATGAAATGTTAATATTAGATCTAAAATGATATGCTTCAAATTTTAGGTCTATAATGTTAATATGTCGGGTTCACCAAAATGATATGGTAGAAAAAGTGAATTCCTAGGACTTCACCTTAGGATTTCAAAGGCTTTTCACGTGGGCCTGTATCATTAAAATTTGAGATTAGCTGGGATATGAGATTGACTTGCGACATGAAAGGTGAGCCAGTCAACCCTAGGATCTAAATTTCAGGACTTTGGAATGAATTTTATAACAAATACAATGATATGACTAACTAATTATGAAAATGCACTGTTTTGATACAAATACATAAAAACTAGAAACTAATAGTCAGATTTAAGGACCTGAAATAGAAACAACAAACATGTGTTCACTTGTAGTTTAAATTTGAGATGATTCTAGGTGGACTGGGGATTAAGGACGCCTTAGCATGGGTGTCTAAAACCTAAATATGATTTTATAGTCCTTAGGTACCCAATTTGTAGCTCCTCTCTTCTAGATCCCATTGTCAGATCTTTTTCTATTGTTGAGATATCGTGGTTTCCAGATCTTGTCAAGTTGTAGGGTTTGAATGCATGAATGAGTGAATTGTCTTCAAATATTCCTTTAATTCTCTGTGGATCTATACCTACAAATTAAGAATTAGAGGAAGGATTGTACCATATATGGGCTTACCTTAGTCAAACCCCATGTTGGTGTTTCCACCTCTATAATGGAAAAATTGATGATAGAGAGCTTATCGTTTTGAGGGATAGAGGCTAAAATGACAAATGCATGATGAATCAACAATGGACTACAACTCACCACTCAAATATGATTTCCTTGAAGGAATGAAGTCATGCACATATCCTCGAGGCTTGATAACAATTTGGCTTGGATTGATTTGAAGACCTATAAGTGTTAGTCCTCACAAGCAAAATGTATGCATAAACATAAACAAACTCACATAAAACTTGACATGATGCTTCAATGTTGAAATATTGCAATAAATCTCTAAATTATACTCTTGACTGCTCTTGAAGTATAATAATTTCTCTTCACAATTGCTTGATAATATATGTCTCCACTTCTTGCTAATTAGCCCTAAAATGATGAAATGACTAGGTATTCATATGAAATTGCCCCAATTTTCCAAAAAATAAATCTTGATGGCTGACAATTAGAATTTAAATTTCAAATATTAAATTACTATTGCCAACACTTTAAATTTTGGGGTCACATTAAGGGGACTATGGTGCAAGGATGCTTTAGTCTGAATCCCTTAATCTTTGGGATCCAAAATGCTAGGAGAAAAATATTAAATGTATGCTTGGGTCTTGCACTTTTAATTTCTTGATAAGTGTTAAGATGGGCCATATAATGCATAATATAGGAAATTAGGAGCACAATTAGGTCCAATCACTTATGGGGGAACAAAACATAGTGTAAAATTATCAAGGGTGATAATTTACGATGCTACAATTGTTATGAGAAGTATAAACATGAACCTTATCAACTTGTTGTCTCAAATCTACAACTCTCTTCTTAGATCTTGTGTTGGATGCAATTAGAGAGTAAGGATGATTTACCCCACAAAAAATTTCTCCTTACCTATTCATCAAGTTTGTCTCATTTTATGTTTATTATTGAGGGACTCCTTGATGCAATGGTGTATCAAGAATAGCATCATGATGCAAATTTGAAGTTTTTTGTGTAAGAAAATTTATAGTGCAAAAAATAGAGAAAAACAATAAGCACAACTTTAACAAAATATTTACGTGGAAAACCTAGTAAATATTATACCGGGAAAAATCTTGGGACAAAGATCTTTCATATTATTATTTATCAAGAAATTCACAATTACAACAATCTTTAGAAGTTACAAAAAACATGACTTCAATAGAGCATAAGCAATCCGAGGTTTAAAGTCCTTGTTGAACATAACTTTCCAAGAATAGAAAGTGCAACTCATACATGTTGAACATTTGTCAAAATTACCGAAAATAGGGATTCCCAAAAAAAATTGTGACAGCCCCCTAGGACCCCCCATCATTTCAACCTTTACTAGAATATTACAACCTATGACTATATAGTAGGCCTTCGGTCGCACCAAGTGCGTACCTAAAGCACTAGCTAGATATCAATGTTGACTATCCACCAATGTTGGGATAACAACAAAATTGACTTCATATTCCAACATTTTGCACCACCAAGTCTTGGTTAATTACTCCATTCAATCATGTGGCTTGATTATGTAGCTAGTTGCATGAAAACCATTGTTATTCTTGTGCCAAATTGTTTTGGACATGCACAAGTTCCCTTAAAGTGCTTGCATCGTTGGGGTTGTGGGCTTGGAAAGGTCTTGCATTAATAGCCTACCTTTGGCCTTGGTAATTTGATTGATATGGAGGCCTATTGGGATGATTGGGTTGGTATGAAGCCTGATAGGGAGCTTGATAAGGTTTGTAACTTTGATTTTTTTGCCTCTTAAGGTTCATTACTTCATTTCCAAATATTTGGAGAAGGCATTTTATCTCTTAGAGTTCAAAATATGGTGTTGTTACAACATTTTCTTGGGTAGGTATTTGATTGATTGCAACTAGAAAGGGTGAAATTGTAGGTATTTGAGTGTTCATAAGGGGCTATATTTATGCAAAAATGGGCATTGGAGGCCTAGGAGAAATCTTACTAGATTTTATAAAGCTATTTTAATCTCTAATAGCAACCTCATATGCATTTTGGAGTGTTGCTCCACCCATTGATTGAATCATTATTGATATATACTATCCATGTCTTCTGAAAAAGAAAGTTGAAGTCAAACATATATTCATGTGGAGATCTCTTAATGGTGGTCATCTACTCCACTAAAGACAAATGGTCTGATTGTCTTCAAAATGCTTGCACATTTTTTCTCCCAATTGATCCCATGCTTTGATTGAGTTGAATCTTAGACATCTAAACCGATGTAGATATTTCCCTTTCAATAAGACAACTAATAGCCTAATTGCAATGCTCTCTTTAGTTATATGGTGGATTGCACATAGGTTTTCCACATCTTTTATGTGCTAAATGGGATTAATTTGGTCTTCTCTAGGGAAAAATAAGATACTCTTGAGGGCAACCATGGAGATATCATGTTGTTGTAGATTGAGTGGGAATCTCCCATTAAAAGTCACAAAAGCATGATTCCTAGGTGCAACCATAGGAATCAAAGGTGTTTGATTTATAAAGATATGTTAAAAAGGCCTACCAGGAGAAGGTGTAGAAAATGTAATTACTATTGGAATTGCACTCTTACTGATTGCTCTACCTCTTCTATGTGGGAAAGCTGCAAGTGGGCAAATGGTTCTAAGATCCCTCTAATTTTTTATCCATATTCAATTTTTGTACTAAATCTTTGAAAACAATTATCCTAGAGTCCTTAGGTATGTTCAAGATGCTTCTAAAAGTAAAAATTCACTGGTATACATACCACAATCAACAAGAAATGTTTTTTTAAGACTGTTTTATTCCAAATAGTCCCTCAAGCATTTTAAAACTTTTGTCAATGCCAAGTTGTACCCTTGAGAGAGGGGTATTCAAGCTCTCTCCTTAGTTGATAAGCATGGAAACACTCTAAGGCCTATGGTTTTCCCTTAGGTTGGAGAGAGTATCTAGAGAGGGTTGGTTCCCTTGATACCTCACCTTAACTAAACTAAAATATTGTTGTTATGCTGAGAAAATGGGTGGGAAATGACTTGAAATGAAACCTAAGCTATAATGAGGTGATACACCAAATTATTTTTGAAACTATGTTGTTATTTTGACACAAAAAAGATCAATAACTTACCTTGTTCTTGTTGGAGTTATGGACAGACACTGAGACGGGGGGGTGAATCAGTGTCTAAACTTTTTCTACTTTGACCAAGATTTTTAATTCTGATTTCCTTTTCTTTCAACAACAGAGAAGAGTAATCACTTTTGAAAGCACAAGGATATGACAACATTAACTCAGTCTATTAGACAACTTATGAAAATATGATTTGAGTGAGATATCTTGCATTTTCCAAAATAGTTATGGCTGACATTGATTGACAATCAAAGCATGATGACAGTGCAAGAGCAACTCATAAGACTGTGCAAATGATGATCAACATTATTGACTCACTTCTTAAACAATTGAATTGAATGCGGCTTTAAAGACAAGAAAGGTATTGAGACAACAAACACCTTTAACTAAATATAACTATTCTTGAGCAATGAATCAAATGAGAAATTTTAAGCTTCCATTTGAATTAGGCTTTTCAGCAATGACTTGTGCAAGAAATTTGAACTAAATATTTGCAGATATGAAGGAACTATCATTCAAAAATGTTCAGACTGATAAAAAATATCACAATCAAGAAACATTATGACATCAAAACAAAGAGACCAAAAGACAAAAGATTTGTCGAGTGGAAAACCCTCCTGGGGTAGAAAAACCACTCCTAAACTGCCTTATTGGCTTAATCTTCAAAAACCACTGTTAACAATGCCTTATAGGCTAATTTCTGAGCACCAACTCAAGGAGCACCAACCCCTCAAATTATTTTCAGAACAATAATAATATCTCAGAGGATCTCTCTGTTTTCAGTTAAGCTCATAACTCTCTGTTATGCATCATGTTTTCCAAATTTTGTATCACAGAGTTTTTCAATACATCTCTTGATATGGCCAAAATAACTATGTCTCAGAATTTCTATCCAGCCACTTTTCAGTATTCACAACACATCATTTTATACATCTTTTCCAGTGTGTAGTCTTCAAAGAGATTCGAGGTCAAAGGAGAGCTGAAACCTCCTTTCTATTTTCAGGAAAAAGGATGCCAGAAAAATAAATGTCTGCAAGAGTAACGCATGTGCAATAGGCTGTCAATAAACTGACAATCATAAATCAAAATTCCTTTTTGAAACTGCAAATTCCTTTCACAAAAACCAGATGCTTCATTAAAACAAAATACTCATTTGAAACTATTTTCAGAATACCCAAATGCAGAATCCATCAATTTGTAACGAATGTAATGTGTCAGTAATGAAACTGGCAGATCTTTCAAGATTCGTGACTGCCCATTAAGAGTAAATCATAACCTCTAATGCATATTTTTCCTTGTAACCGTTCTGAGATTCGATGCCAACCAATGATGTTGGCTTGCAACTATATTTAGAAATTCACACGTCGACCATAGTGATTGAATCTATTAATTGTTCGCCGAGACATCTAGATAGTCCTGCCGAAGGTAATTAAATCGCCAGCCATTCCCCTTAGTTATCTCTTTCGCCATGACCCATTAGAGTCGGGAGTAGTCATAACAAATACATTATGTCACACTAAGAGCCATGTACCATTCTTCTGGTCGTTGAGACAAAATAGTTCTCTCACCGAGATGTATCCTTCATCCACCTTCGCTAAGAAAATGCATAGTTGGGGTGACTTCTCGTAGAGCATCCTATGTCTTACCAAAATCCCACGTGATCATTCTTGTTCATCGAGACAATTCAATACCTATGCCGAAGGCAACTTTATCGCCGTCAGTCATCCCTCTGTTTGTCGCTGTGACATTCTGCTGTCGGGGAGACGTTATGTAGATTTCATTATGTTTCACCGAAAGAATTTTTATCTCTTATGTGTCGCTGTAACCTTCAACCATCGGAAAGACCCTATACAGATCACACTGTGTTTCACCGAAAGTCTCCTTTTGCCCCTTGTAAGTCGTTGTAACATAATGGTTCTCTTGCCGATGCATCCTTCTATCTTATGAGGGTCGCTATAACATACTGACATCGGGGAGACCTCTCGTAGAATGCTTGAGTCATACCGAAAGTCACCAACCATCTTGTGTGTTGCTGAGAAAAATCAATCTTCATGCCAACAAAGTCAATTTGTGTTCCATCGGCAAGACCAGAGGTCACCGAGACCTCACGCTGAAAACCCTAACTCTTACTGAGATGAATACCTTTATGTTGCCGGTCGGTATAAGAAAACAAACTCACCAAGACCTTTCTTCGAGCACATGAGTCATACCGAAATGTTCCTTTTGTTTTATGCATCGCCGAGACATATCAATGTCGGGGAGACCTCTTGGAGAGCACACTATGTCATACCAAAAATATTTATCCACTCTGAGTCGCTGAGACAATACCAACCTCTCACTGAAAGCCCCACATAAGACTTAGTCAGCAAGACCCAACAAAGTCGTTGAGACATTACTCTGAATATCATTAACTCATACTGATATAACCTTTGTGCACAAGTCGGTAAGACACCATAAAATCACTATGACATTTCATTGAAGCCACAACCTTTGTCGATAAGACCTTTCGGTGCACGGTCGGAGAGACAATATGTCTTCGGTGAGACCACATACCGAATACAACATTCCTGCCGATATGTTCCTTTTCCTTCGGTCGGTGAGACAATGTGTTTGTCATGCCGATAGATGCCTGGAGATGGATCCCAATACTGAAACCATGGAGAAGTCCTGCCGAAAGCTGCCTGTATGCAAAAACAAATCATCATGACATCAGAAACGTCTTGTCGATAGGCAACACAGACGTTTATCAGAAAAATGGACCGGGAAGACCCTGGCGTTCTTACGCTGATATGTTCTTTTTCTGTCACCAAAACAATGTACAAATAAGTTAACCTGAGACTGCACGAAGCTCAAACTGATCAGTACCATAAGATATTAAAATTTTGAATGTAAATTGTCCACTGAATGCCAAGACATGTAAACCATATAGACAAAACTGTACCAAGATAAAGCATGAGAAACCAATCTGAAACTATCAACAAGTAGAATCAATAGAAAGGGATTTTTTCATCAATGACAAACCATATGATCACAACTGAGAACCAACAGTTCTCATAAAACTCAAGTTTTAGCATATACCCATTGTAGTGTAGAAAATTGTATACCTTAACAATTTCACATTATTTTTTGTCCCCCTAATTTATTGGAATTGATTAAGCTTCTAAATTTTCAAATTATACATTCCAAAGCCTAATTTTTACCATTTTCTGAAGGATTGCAAGCATTAAATAAATGCAACCAATTTTTATTTTTCTCTCAACTAGGTGTGTCCTAGAAATTTGGGCTAGGACCCATTCACCCATGGACATATGGGTCCCCCTTCTTAGCCAAGACCCAAATTCAAATATGTTGTTGGTGGTGTTCTAACATCCAAATTTCAAATATGAAGTGTCAACCTTTGGAATCTAATTTTGGGAAATTTGATAAACACCTATAAATATCTAGTCTTTTTATCATTTGAGATTTAAGTGAAAATATATTGGAAAACTTACGATCAATATCACTATTGAGCAAGTCAATAGCAACATTTCAGACAATTATAGAAACAATTCAAGATCCAACATCATGTAAAGGTTTAGGTGTGTTCATTTTCATGTTTTATGAAAGCTAAAATATTTTTGTAGGTTTTCAAAGCATGCAAGTATTCAAGCAAGCAAGATCAGAATTATTAAAGAGATGTGTATGAATTTAGTCCTTCAAGGTAGCCATTGAAGGGTGGTGAGTTTTAGAGCATTGTGATTTCATCATTCCTTCCTTTCCATTATCATTTATCATTCACATTTTTTCATTGTGGAACTGGGAACACTTACACAGGTTTAATTAAGGCAAGCCCCTATATGGCACAACATTTTCTCCCTCTTTGAATGTGTAGGTTATAGGTTTGGAAATGATCAAAAGAAGATTGAAGGAAATTTTTCAATTATTACATTTTTTGTCACCAACCTTGTCAAGACATTAAAACTCACCTATAGAATTTATTGACGACATTTCAACAAGTTTACAACCAAAAATTAGGAGCTTAGATCCAACACTAGAGGACTGAAAAAATGGTTATATGACCCCCTATCAAAGACCCTTTTTCCCTTGGGTGATTGATTCCCTTGTGGCATGCTAAATCCAACTTTTGGTGACAGGTACACATCAATCTGCACTTTCCAAATCCACTTGCAAATCACTGTTTTTGTCTATTTATCTTTGAGATTTTCTAATTCATCATATTAGGTCATATAGTCTAATTAGGGAAATCACTCCAAATCATTTCCAATTCATTGCTAAGACTTAAAATGATCAAATCCAAATCTGATTGACTCATCTTGGAGGTTGAAAGTCAATTCATGCACCTTGTTGATTTGCATCCTAATGAAATCCTAGAAATGATGGAATCAACCCTAGGTTTTGGAAAGTAAACTTAAGGTATCCACATTTTTATATTTCATTTTAGTGAACCTCGCATTTGACATCATAACTTTATGATTTGGTAGTCTTTCAAACCTTAGATCTAGGATTTGTATCATTTTGTTTTGCATCTTTCATTTAGGGTTTCATATTTGCATCATAAAAATTCATAAAAGTACAAAAATATTGCATCATAGGTTGCATTATAGTGTTTTCAGTCATTTAGATCAGATTTTCATTTTAAAATTACATACAAAAAAGTGTCATTTTGTTCCAAAATTATCACACATTTGTATTTCCTTTACATTGATTTTTTTTGAAAAAACAATCACTATCAAATCTATTTGCAGATAGGAACAATAACCTTAAACAACAACTTAAACATTCAATTCTTTAGTTTTCAAATTACTAAACAAGGACTCAAACACCCTTGGGCGACCTTGTCCTTGTACAGGTGCATCAACAAATAATTTCACGGTTATCTATCTCTATTTGCTGAGTTTTCCTATACTTGTAGATCTTTGTTTGAATTTCATAAGTACATATTCTAAAGAATTTTTTGGCATTTAGTTAATTTGGTGAAATAAAGTGCACTATTTAGGGTAAAATTTACATTAAAAAATCAACATTTTTTAGGTCTTTGCATCTTACAATTAGTCAATTGTTAAATTTTCGATCTAAAATTTACATTCAAATTTGTCTAAACATTTTCAACATTGATAGATACTTTCTTTGTGCTTTAAATTGGAATACATTAAGCAAATTCAGAAATTTATTTACTATTATAGTTGTTTGCAAATAGAGTCATAATTCTTAAACAATGGAGTACACAGTCAAACTTTGAACTTTTAGAACACTTGACTAGGACCTAGATGCCCTTGGGAAACCTTGTCCTATTATTTGGGCATAAATTAGCTCTTTTTGACATAACACTCTCAATAAACTCTATTCAGGGTGGCTATCTGAGTTCCCTTCAACTACTGTTTAACAATCCAAAACTTATTACAAAATTTTATAATGGATATGTGTTTTTGTAAAATTTAGAGGTCTTTGAAATTTTTAATTAATATTTCAAGTTGTGTGTTTAGTGAGGCTAATACTTCTAATATTGATATCCATGATACACCTTCTCCTATTACAACTCTTCTTGATGTCATAGGTCAAGACAAAGAGAGCATGCAGGAATTCATACAAAATTCTTTTCATAACCTTGAAAATAATGCAGCTTCAATGCAACAACTTATTTCCCATACCAACAACATCCTACCATACCACCACTTGAAGAATTCAATTTGTTACATCCTAAATTGAACCACAAGGAATACCTCAAACAACATGCATGGAAAAACCTATCAATAACAAAGAAAGTACATCAACCAAACCTTCATCATATGAGCATAAAGTCACAAATATACCCATTGACTTGGAACAAACTTACAGATGAATCTTTAGTATCTTGAACAATCAAGGATGTGACATTAACAATGAACATGAAGTCCATTAACTTTTGGAACAAACATTGTTAGAAGACACTAAGAGATTAGGTTTTCAAGATCCTCCACTTTCACATTAAACTGTTGGTCAACCAAGTAAGAAACTCAAGCCTTATAAACTTAAGAAGCTACCATTTCTACATACTATAACCAAGACTAAAAAGGCCTTACAAACACTTCTCAGCCTAGGAATTATCACATTACCACCTATTTGTGAATGAGAAGATAAAAAGGGAAAGAATACAAACATGTCTTATTGTGCATACCATAGAACACTTGGGCATCTTACAGATGAATTTTTTGCTTTAAAAAAGGTATTGAAACAATTTGATCCTTATGAGGATCACTATGAGCATGTGATAAATTAACATTTGTTTTTTTTGCTCCTTGCCATGTGATAGACATAGTATCAAATTATACTCACTACCACATGCATTAGATTTTATGCAGATCATCTTTTTTGTAAGGATTTAAGAAGCATATCATCATTTATTTTGGGCTCACCTTCATCCTTAAAATTAGAGGGAAAGGGGTTAGGGAGACTTCTCTTAGGTGCATTCCTTCTAGTAAGGGATCCCTTTTGTGTCTCCTTAAAATGTTAATGTAGCAAGTACACTAACATTTTAAGGGGGAGTGTATGATCCCATGTTTATTGTTAACATAGAAATTGTCCGTTCTTAGTGATGATAACATACATTTCCTAGGAAGTGTGACCTTTTCAACCAAAGTGTGGCCTCCTTAATCCATTTGATGTGTCTCCTTTGTAGTAATTTTGGACTTGATTTCTTGCAAGATTGTGACCTTTCTTGGCATGTGAATTTCTCCTTAATAGTAATACTATGGTTGGTGTTCCCTAGTGTGATATCTTCTATTCATTGACTAGTCCTCTCTTGGTGGTGATGTCATGTGTAATGTTCCCTAAGGAGTGGCCTTTCATGCATCAAGTAGTGCCCCTTTGATGTTGTTAAAGTTACCTTTTGAGGTGGTGTTATCATGACACCCCTTGAGGTTCTAGCCATTTTTTATCATTATTTGTTTGCACCCCTTGAGGTGAGTTTTATTGCACCCTTGAGGTGATTTTTATTGCACTCGCTGAGGTGAGCTTTATTGCACCCCCTAAGGTGAGTTTTACTGCACACCCTAAGGTGATTTTTATGGCACCCCTTGAGGTGATTTTTATTGCACCCCCTGAGGTGTGATTTCTTACAAGATAGTTCATTGATTCAACATAATGGAGCTTTTTGGGTTATAAACTTGAGAATCCCTTTTTAACATGGTCACCTAGCATAATACACTTTGCTTGCTAGTAGATCCATGTGTTTCATGAGTGATGTGCATGACTTTAGTCCTCATGGAGAATTTCCCTTATTCAATGGATGGCATTTAGAATTTGAGACAATTTAAGACTAAGGTATATTTGCCTTACCAACTCAAATCCTTTTAGTACTAACCTCATGTTTTTTTGTGTGTTTTTGTGTCTAATCCATGTTTACATCATGCTTTTTTTCATGTCATTTCTATCCATATGTTATAATGTATCATGTGTTTTCATCATGTATGCTTCATGTATTTCTAACATGTATGTTTGTGTATCTTGTATTGTTGCATATCATACATGTGTGTGTATATATGTTCCTTTGTGATTATGTTGGTTTTCCATGGGATCTTGGATCCTGGGGGCTTGTGCAACCCCCTTTATCCTTTGTTATCCTATCTCTTCAATATTTGGACAATAGAACCTCTCTTGACATATATTTTTCTACTTTAGTGTGAGATTGAGCATAAGTTCACTCTCACTAAAGTGGGGGCTAAATGTAGTGTAGAAAATTGTATACCTTAACAATTTCACATTATTTTTTGTCCCCCTAATTTATTGGACTTGATTAAGCCTCTAATTTTCCAAATTATGTATTCCAAATCCTAATTTTTACCATTTTTTGAAGGATTGCAAGCATTGAATAAATAGAACCAATTGTTATTTTTCTCTCGACTAGGTGTGTCCTAGAAATTTGGGCCAAGACCTATTCACCCATGGGTGAATGGGTTCCCCTTCTTAGCCGAGACCCAAATTAAAATATGTTGTTGGTGGCATTTTAACATCAAAAATTCAAATATGAATTGTCAACTTTTGGAATCTAATTTTTGGGAAATTGGATAAACTCCTATAAATACCTAGTATTTTTATCATTTGAGATTGAAGTGAAAATATATTGGAAAACTTATGATCAAGAGAACTATTGAGCAAGTCAAGAGAAACATTTTAGAGAATTATAGCTACAATTCAAGATTCGATATCATGTCAAGGTTTATGTGTGTTCATGTTCATTTTTTGTGAAGGATAACATCTTTTTGTAGGTCTCCAAAGCATGCAAGTATTCAAGAAAGCAAGATCCAAATTCTTGAAGAAATGTCTATGACTTTAGTCCTTCATGGCAACCATTGAAGGGTGATGAGTCTCAAAGAATTGTGATTTCATCATTCCTTCCTTTTAATGATAATTTATTGACATTTTTCCATTGTGGAAGTGGGAAAACTTACACGGGGTTTGACTGAGGAAAGCCCCTATATGGATAATTTTCTCCCTCTTTGAATGTGCAAGTTACAGGTTTGGAAAGGATCAAAAGAAGATTGAAGGAAAATTGTCAATTATTGCATTTGTTGTCACCAACCTTGTCAAGACACGAAAAACTCACCTACAAAATTTATTGACGACATTCTGACAAGTTTACAACCGAACATCAGGAGCTCATATCCAACACTAGAGGACTACAAAAACAATTTCAGGACCCCCTATCAAAAACCCATTCACCCTTGGGAAAATGAGTTCCTTATGACATGTGGAATCCAACTTTTGGTGATTGGTACACATTAGTCTACACTTTCCAAATCTACTAGAAAATCATTGTTTCCATCTGTTTATCTTTGGGATTTTGCAATTCATCATATTAGGTTATATAGTCTAATTAGGGCAATCACTCCAGATCATTTCCAATTCATAGACTCAAAAGGATTAGATCCATGTTTGTTTGAATCACCTTGGAGGTTGAAATTCAATCCATACACCTTGTTGATTCTCATCCTAATGAAATCCTAGAAATGATGGAATTAAACCTAGGTTTTGGAAAGTAAACTTATGGTATCCACATTTTTATATTTCACCTGTGTTAATTTTTTATAGAAAGGTTGAGCTTTTTAACAGTTCTAGAAGGAAGAAAAGAGGTGCTCTTCACAAATTGAAGTTGTTTACAAATTAGCATGGGCTATAACCTACACAAAATATGCATTTTTCTATTTAAAGGTGTTGAAAGCAAGACATTCATTTAATATTTTCATTCAAAATCATAAAAATAATATCAATCACCTCATACACACAATGGAACATAAATTTTGAAGGCTAAAATACTGAGATTTATTGATGACAAGGCACTATTACAACAATTCAAGTTTGAAATTATTCTAAAATTTCTTGAAAATGTAGGTTTTACATCATAATTAAGTCTTCAAAGACCATTTTATGAGTTATAATGCAATACATGACTAGAGAGAACCATTTTTTAGGTTACAATGTTTAGTTAATATTACAAGAACTGAGACTATTCTATTCCTAGGTGTCCCTATTAGTTATCCAACAACTTCCTAATAACTAACAATATGTTTTTAGATCATAAAAACATTTTCTTTCCTTTGGTTTTCTTAGTCAACTCTCCTTGGGAACCCAACTAAGTTGGCTCCTTATTTTTCTCCTTTGAATGCTAGTTGTTGAAGACTCTTTGATAGTGGTTGGGTAGAAGTCTTGATTGCTTTAATTTAACTAAAAACACTCCTAGATGGTTGTAGAAGTGGGTGACTTGATCAAAACTTCCCTTATATCTTCTCCATTAGTTGTATAGCTCACCAACTAGACCTAAATAACCTCCAGTTGCCCATAAAGAAACCATAAATCTCTCCAACCTACCATAAAATCCTCTAAAACTTATATAACCCACTCTCCATTATTTTAGGTCATGTGACAAGACCTTGACATGATGGAATTCTCTACGGAGTGTAGGAGGTCATTTGGGTCTGGAGAATCACACATGTTTCATTCACTATAGATCCTTGATCTTCATATCTCTTTTCAATGCATAGGTATTGTCATGCATTTTTAGGTATTTGTTTGTAGGCTTAAATTTATCATTTTATCCATTATAATACTTATTCTTCTCATATCCCTTTAATGTTTCATGACCTATTCATGACTAGTTAGTTGTACACTCTGAGATTCTTTTGATGCCTTTAGTTTCTCTCTAAACAACCCTCTGAAACATCGAAAAAGGGAATAGGCGTTCGATAGGGTTCACCAAAATGGAAGGATGACCTAACACACCTATGCTTTTCCTTGTCCTAGTTTCATTTGAAAATGAGAGATCCTTCCCAAGGATAGAATTGAATTTCAACCTTGAGGTGAGTCAACTCTATGGGGACAGGGGATCTTTGATTTTCCTTATGATATAAAATGACTGAAATGTACTTTTGGGAGATGAAAGTAAAATTTCTAATGAACTCAATTATGTGATGTGAAAATTGAAATGCAAAGATTAAGCATAGCACAAATAGAAATATTAATTTTCTGGAAGATTTGAGAAGGGTAGAATGATGTGTAACTGTCACCAAAAAAGGGTGCTAAGTGTCCTATAAGGGAAGTCCTATATATAGGGGTCCAAAATATGATTTTGCAATCCTCTAATATCGGATCTCAACTCCCAATTCCTCTAGATTCCATTGTCAAAAAGTTAGAAATAAATTTTGTAGGTGAGTTTCTGTGGCTTGACAACTTTGATGATGAATTTGACAACTTTGCAAAATTGCAATTTTGATCCAATTTAAGTCCTTCACCTGTAAATATACACATATAGAGGGGAAAATGTTTTTTTGGTGAATAGGGGTTTTCCTTGTTCAAACCTTGGTTTGGTAATTAAACCTTGATGAATTAATGATAAGTGAAAGGAATTTGATGAATGAATAAAGGCTATGCCACAAATCACCAAACCCTTAATGGATGCCCTTAGAGGACTAAAGTCTAGCACATCTCTCTGAGGAGGTTGATCTTGCTTGAATTGGCTTGAATGATTGCTTGATTTGATGCTTGAATGCTTGAAACCTACATCACAATGTTAGCTCCAAAAGATAATATGAACACCCATAACTTTGACATGATGGTATGATCTTGATTGTTGTTGTTCTTGATAAGTTTTCTCTTCAATGCTCTTGACAATAATATTTTCTCATGTGAAATTTGGATTATGCATGTTAAGTTTGAATTGATAAAATAATTTATGTATTTATAGGTGTTTATCTAATTTACCGAAAATTAGATTCCACAAGCTAACATTTGAAACTTGAATTTGAATTATTAAAATTCCACCAAAAACATATCAAAAATTGGGTCTTGGCACTTAAGGAGAACCCATTCGCCCTTGGGTGAATGGGTCCCAGGACCTAAATCCAAGACACACAATTTCCAAGGTGGTTAAAATAATGTTAGCATTTATTTAATGTCGGTTTCCCTTTCAAAAAATGGGAATAAGAAGGCTTCTAGAAATGCATAATTTAGGCAATTAGAGCTTAATTAAGTCCAATTAATTAAGGGGATGTAAACATAGTGTGAAAATGTAAAGGAGTACATTTTTCTACACTACATTTAACCCCCACTTTAGTGAAATTATGAGCCTACAATCAAACTCACACTAAAGTAGAAAAATAAGTCAAGAGAGGTCTAATTGTACAATCATTAGAAAGATAAGTGGAATGTCATAGAATTGCACCTAGGGGAAATTCCACATTTTTGCATTTTTTCCTAGCATTTATGACACCTTAGAGCATTAATGACAAAAATCCCATGATTCAAAATTTCACAATTTTGATCCCATGTGGACTAGTGGTGGAGCAACAAAAGCTTAATGACACGTTTCTCAAAAATTTAGGCCTTGGATGTCTGCGTGGCGCGCTAGCATCCTAACGATTTTTTGAGTTTCAAATGAGGAATCTAGAATCCTAACTCTCTTGACATGTGTCCTAGCAGTCATATTTCGGATGTAATGGCTCTTTTCCACCCTTGCATGCAATAAAAACCTCTCATTTTCTCTCATTTTGGGGTTCAAGTCATTCAATAAAGCTCTCTCTTCACTTTTCACTCTTGAGTTCTCTTCATTCTTGATAACAACACTCTCACAAGCGAAGCCATGCCAAACTAAGGTACTTCTAGTAGCTACAACTCTCAAGAAAGAACTCAATGGTGTGTATGTGTGCTCTGGAGAGGGTCTAGGCTTGTGGGTAACTCTCTCTCTCTCTCTTACTATTTTCTATCTACTCGCTCATTTACTACTTAGTGGTGTGGGTTTTACTCCTGAAGCAGGTTTTTCTTTCACCACATGCTTTGTCTATTTCATTTACACTCCTTTTCTATCTGGTTGTTTGTGGAGGTGGGAACACCAAAATGGGGGTTTGACTGAGGCAGAACCCTATACAGCCCCAACCTTTTCCCCTTGCTCTTTTGTGTGTAGGTTGTAAAGCGGAGCTTGGAGTGAAAACCCAAACATTTGGTTGAAGGTAGTTTTTCTCCAAGTTCTCCTTGTGCTTTACTCTAAGTTTTTGCTTTATGTTTGATTCTTTTGTTTAGAAGACCTTAGATCCTAGTTAAGAGGTGAAACTTTATTTTTTTTCCTGAGTACCTAAGCTTTCTTTTAATTAGGACATAGCGCGCTACTTGGATGATAGTGCGTCGAGCTGGCATCTCAAATCTGTGCTTCCATCCTTTGGCTGAGAGCTCCTCTATCAGATGCAGAAACCAAGAAGTTTCACTCCCTTAGAATCTAAAGTAGTCTTTTTCGAAGTATAAATTGTGTACATTTTATTTACAATTTCTTCATTTTGTTTATGCTGAGGTGGATAAGGGCAATTCATCCCCTGGTGATCTCTTGAGAACGAAGAGACCCGTGTGCAAAGAATCCCTCTTATCTCATATTTTGGTGAACTCAACATGAAACATGTTGGATCTATTTCTACAAAAGTTCCATGCTTATGATAACACCTTCTCTAAGGAAGATTTTGTTATGCTGGATGACACTCTTAATGATTTCTTAGAAGCACCCTCCTCTATCCTCAAACCTTCTGAGAAAAATTCCTCTCTGTAAGCTGAGGAGTCGGTAAATGTAGTGGTAGTCTCGGCGGCTCCTCCAAGCCCTAAGAGATCCATAATTTACCTAACCTTGGCTAGCCCTTCTTCTGGGGAGGATCATTCCATCTACAAAATTTCATATCGAAATGATTCACCAGACTTATACTCAAGGTTCTTAAAAGCTACGAACTCCACTTCTTATAATGTTGTTGGGCACACCTACAATACAAGAAAAAACAAATAAAACTTGGATCAAAAACCTCCTATTCCTACATCTCAACCCACTCAAGTTCCTACTTCTTTACTATCTTCTCAACCAATTCTCCCTTTAGCACCCAAACCTGTGATTAGAGCACCAAGTGATTATGATCTTGTCGAGCAACTTCGTGTTACTCTAGCTAAGACCTCACTTTGGGATTTGATTCAGACCACTCTGATTTATTAGGAGATGCTTCAGGAAGCCTTGCAAAAGATCCTCTTGCTTGCCTCTGCTAGGCCTATGGATGTTAATGTGATGTTGGCTCATATTCGAGTGGATTTTCCAAATATCATGTTCTAGCCACAAGAACTCTCACCTTCAGATGTGCAAAAGCAAGCAGACCCCTTGATGATTATAATTAATGTTAATAATATTGGTATTAGGCATACTCTCATTGACACCAGTTCGGCTCTCAATGTCTGTGGTATCGACCTACTACCTAAGATTAAATTTGATTCATCTTCTCTAGCAACTTCTTCCGTGTATATTCATGGGTTTGATAATGTTGGTTGTCAAGCTCTAGGCACAATACTACTACCTTTGTAGCTAGGTCCCATTACCTTACCTACTTTGGTTTATGTGATGCCTGGCCCTTTACCTTACAATATTCTATTGGGGAGACCTTGGATTCATGCTATGGGTGTTGTAACTTCTACTTTACACCATTCCTTAAATTTCATCACAAATAATCAGGTGATCATGGTTAAAGCTGATCTAGAAGCTATTCATCTTTGTGAGCTAGCGGCTGCTAATCGAGCTTCAGTCATCTCCACTCTTAAGAATTGTATTCCATCCTTAATCGCTGACACTATGGCGTGTTGCTTGATGATACCCTCTGTGGAGGTTGTCCCCGAAGTGAATGTTGTTAAAGACAAATTACCTAAAGTAAAAATCCCTAAGTCTTCTCTATCTTCTCCCTCCTCTTCTGAATCAAATTCTTTCTTTGGTGATGATTGGGGCTCTCTAGAATTCTTTGAATTCTTCATTGAAGAATACAAAGCAAGTCCCACTTGTATAGAGTTTCTGAATGCCTCTAATGTGAAGATCAACAATACTCCCGGTAAGGAAAGAAAATGTGATCATGTCCCGGAAACAAGCCCTTCCCGTATTGAGGAGAGTAGTCCCATTCTTGCGAAGGAGGTTAATGTTTTCAAACCAATTGAAGAAGGTGAAAGCAATCCTATGGACGCATTCAATGTTCATTGGTGGAATGAAACCCTCTACGTAGAGCTGCCACCTCCCGAAGTTTTGTAAACTCATTATGGTTTTGGATATGAACTCGCTTCTCGGTATGGCTATGGGTAGAAGGGCCTAGGGTGTATCAAGCAAGGAATTCAATTCCCTATCCATTTTAATCCATGAAATCACTATCTAGGTTTGGGATGCTCTATTGAACAATCTAAGTGAAAACCTTGGTGGAGTGTCAATATGATTTTGGCTGAACCACTGAGTTTGGTCCATCCTGAATTGATAGAGGATAGGGGGCAGGACGAGAAAATCCCTTTAGATGTCTTCTCTTCAGATGAAGCGCTTGAGGAATTCCTAGGTGCCTACTCCCCGTTGCCTCCCTTCCATCACAAGAGATGATTCCCGTATTTCCTGCATGAACAAGCGTACTTTGGAGAGTTTTTCTTGAGTATTGACAAGGAGGACCCTCTATCAATGTTGGTAATGATGTTCCAATATCGCATCTTGAAGATCATAGTTCCCTCCTTGAAGGAGATACTACTGAAATCTCTATGGATCCTAAGTCTTCTAAAAAAGTAATTAAGATTGGGAAGTGTCTTTCTTTAGAAGCAGATGAACATTTCAATCTCTTATGTTCTCATCCTGATATCGTTGCTTAGATGTACAAGGATATGCTTGGTATTGATGAGTCTATAGTGGTTCATAATATCATCTTATGTCCTAACGCCAAGCCGGTTAAGCAAAAAATATGAAAGATCAATCCCAGGGTGGCATTGATGTTTAAGATTGAGATAGAGAAGTTGTTAAAAGTAGGCTTTATCCATCCAATCAACTACTCCCCTTGGATCTCGAACATAGTTATCATTAGTAAACCTGATGGTCGTATTCGTATATGCATTAAATTTTGTGATCTTAATAAGGCTTCTCTTAAGGATGATTTTTTGCTACCTAATATAGATATGATTGTGGATTCGACTACAGGCCATGCATTGTTATCTTTTATGGATGGTTTCTTAGGTTATAATCAGATCTATATTAATCTAGAAGATCAGTACAAGACAACCTTCACTACCCCTCGGGGTGCCTTCTATTATATGGTCATTCCCTTTGGGTTAAAGAATGCAGGGAAAACTTACCAACGGGTGATGACCCTAATATTTCATGATTTTATTCATAAGATCTTAGAGTATTATTTTGATTACATCTTGGTAAAATATATAACTCGTCAAGACCATGTGAAGAACCTTCATCTTATTTTTGAGAGGCTTTGGCTCTATAGGATGATACTCAATCCCCTTAAGTGCATCTTCAACGTGGACACTGAAAAACTTTTGGGATTCATAGTTTCTCACCGTGGAATCAAAGTTGACACAAATAAGATTGATGCTATTGTTTTTTATAAGGTAAGCAGGGAATTTGAAAGGGACTTGACCCTTTTACATCTATAAAGATTCAACAATAAGAAAAACTTGACAAGGAACATCAACAAAAACAGGCCTCACGGCTAGCAGAACCAAACCTAGTAGAACAACAAAGGAGGAACGGGAAACACTACCTTTAGAATAGGCCATCAGGCCACACAACAAGCTGCAACACAATAGTCAACCCATCACCACACCAAGGGTGGATAAAACTAGATGCACAACAAACCAATACAAATAGATTTTAATAGGGCTCTAAACCCCAAACATCCTTTAAAATAGGCCTTACAGCTAACAAAATAGGCCAGTTGACCACCCCCTGGGCTACAAAAACAACACCTAAACATCCAATCCATTAGCAAGATAGGCCTCAAGGCCAGAAGAATAGGCCAACAGGCCAACCATGAAGCAACAATATCATAAGCGAAAAAATTTGAGCCTATCATTGCTCCTTGAAACAACCATTTTGTGGTGAACCTATCACTTTTAGTACTGATAGAGCACAAATCCCCCATCAACCAACTTTCCTCTCCACCTCCATAGGAGATAGCATAACCATTCAACAAAACTCTTAAAAAACCATCCCCTGTAAGAAAGTTGGTTCAACACATCAAGATCCCCAACCAAAATAGGGGAGTGAGGGAGCCCAACAAAATACTGAGGAGTAATAGCCAACCCAAAGCACCACCCAGCCAAAAGCACCAACTCAGTCTCCACCTTAGAAGGAGAGAGCTCCCCTCTATAAGAGAAGACGAAAAGAGAACCAAAACCACCAATGACACTCTTCCCCTGCACAAAAGGGCTCCACCTCAAAAGGAGTAGACAAAGGAAAAGGAAGCATCCCAACATGGCCACAACATATAAATCCACCTCTATAGGAGAGGGCTCAACCTCTGAAGGAGTAGTCTCCACCTCCATAGAAGACCATAGCTGTAGAACCTAGTGGGAAGCTAAAACACCAGTAGAAAGAGTAGACACCTTATCCCTTGGTAGCACGAGAAAATGGTAGAAAAAGGAAGCTATTGGAGTCACCTCAGCCAAATCTCAAGAAAAAAAACTTCCACGAACCTTTAGAAAGAACATTTACAGCAGCACAACGTTGTCCAAACTCCAAACCACCAAGGCCAAAATAGAAAAATGGTTGAAAAAACCACAAAAAAAATGAAAACAAACATTCTCTCCAATCCTAATGACTCTAGAGCAAGAACCAAGAAATTTTGAGATAGGGCAGAGCCCCCACCACCCCTGGAAGAACTTCCAAAGAGAGCCAACTAGAAACACACAACAAGGGTCAGAACACAAACTAGAAACATAAGGAAGAACAACCACGGCCAACCCCAACCACATAGCAAGGAAAAGAGCGGGGGAAAAGGCCAAAGCCAAGGCCACAACATATAAATTGAACACCCCTGCCAAAAAACTTCCCAAACTAAGAAACAACAGAGGTCCTACGACCTCCAACAAGCCAACAAACAAGACAACATAAAGCAAAGAACAATCCAGATCCGACAATAGGACAGAGACATCCCCAAACCCCACTTGAAGTAGGAGGCCAAGGAAAAATAGGGAATTGGAAAGAGGACCAACCTAGAAAAAAACCAACATTAAACCCTCAAAGATAGCAAAGGAAAAGGAGGAGTAACCCCATAAAGCAAACACTCCATCCAACCGCACTAGAAATTCCCCTAAAAGACACGAGCCACTAAATCCGTTAGGGGTAGGAGGAGACAACAAGAACAAGTGCGCCAAGGTCTCAATAGAATCACTGCTAACCAAATAGAGGAAAGGGAAAGAGAGCCTTCTCCAACTGCTCAACATGAAAGAACCTAGACAAAGGGCTCCAAAACAACAATAGGAATCATCATCATCATCTGAGTCTGCATCTCCATCGCCAATCTCACCAAAGAAATTCAAAAAACTTGTCTCGTGCCCTTTCTCACTCGGAGCCATTCTTAAGGTTCAATGTTTTAAGATTGATGCTATTGTTAACATTCCTCCACCCATGAATATTACTAAATTACAAAGTTTACAAGGGAAAATTTAGGCGATTCGTAGATTCATATCTCAGTTGGCTAATCGTACTCTTCCCTTTACTCGTCTATTAAAGAAATATGTCTGCTTCATATGGGATGAAGAGTGCCAGAAAGCTTTTGAGTCAATTAAAGCCTATTTGGCCAATCCTCCTGTATTAATGCCAGCTATGCAAGATAGACCCTTTTTTCTTTACCTCGCAACGTCACCATATGCTTTGGTAGCTTTTCTGGCCTAGTATGATGATTTCAGGAAAGAGAGAGCGGTCTACTACATTAGTCGTGTTCTAGTCGACTACGAAACTCTTTACTCCTCCATGGAGAAGCAATTCCTTGCTCTTTTCTTTGCTACACAGAAGTTAAGGCACTACCTTCTCCATGTTGAAATGCATGTCATTGTAAAAAGTGACCTTCTAAAGCATTTATTCTCTAGTGCCAACCTTGATGGGAGGTTAGCAAAATGGGTAATGTTACTCTCTGAGTTTGACATAAAGTTCATTACTCAAAAGTCAATAAAGGGTCAAGCAGTTGTCGATCAATTGGCGGATGCTCCCTCATCTCGCTCCTTCCTAGGGTTAGATTTGTTTCCTGATGAGAACATTTTTGCGATTAACTATGACCTTGAATAGAAAATGTACTTCGATGGGTTGAGATGTCAGACTAGTTTCGAGGCGGGTGTAGTTTTAATGTCGACCAAAGTTAAACCGGTCCCTCTCTCCTTTCTATTGGAATTTCCTTGTACTAACAATATCACCAATTATGAAGATCTCATTGCCAGCTTGCATGTCGTGATTGCACTAAAGATAAAACATCTCCACATACTAGGTGATTCTGAAATCATTGTGAACCAAATCACGGGAGCCTATCAAGCCAAGAAAAGTAAGTTGTCTCAATATCGGGGCCTCGCTTTGTCTTTGCTCAAACGGTTCTCCTCCTTCATGATAGAAAACATCACTAGAAGGGAGAATAGACATGTATATTTCATGGCAAGTGTTGCTTCCTTGGTACCCTCGGATGAAGATACAAAAGAATACCACTTCATGGTTCAGGTCTTGTGAATCCCAACAGTTTCCGATCAACTTGAATCTGATGCCTTTGTGTGTTCTCACATGGACTCGGGAGAATGGTTCTCTAATATTTACAACTACCTAAAGACTGGAAGCTTTTCCGATGATGCAACGAAGAACGATCAAACTCGTATACAAAAGCTTTCATCCCGTTATGTCATTTTATTTGATGTTTTCTATTGAAAATATTATAACGGTTTGCTTCTTCGATGTATCACTAAAGCAGAAATACCCCTCACCCTTAAGGAATCCCATTTAGGCTCTAGAGGTGGACACTTTGGAGGTAAATCCCTAGTGAGGAAACTGATACACATGGGGTACTTTTGGAAAATGATGGAATAATATTCCTTCGATTTTGTTAAAAAGTGCCCTCAATGTCAACAACATAGTCGTCTTATTCACACACCTACACAAGAGTTACAAAATCAGACCTCTCCTTGGCCATTTGCAAAATGGGGCTGGATATTATTGGAAAAATATCACCTCCTTCTTCTAAGGGACATACCTTTATCATTACCGCTACAGATTACTTCACGAAGTGGGTCGAAGCCATTCCACTTTGATCCACGAATAGTAAAGCTATCTATAGTTTTCTTCTGAAAAACATTATTTCTTATTTTGGATTGCCTACTACACTGGTCTTTAACAATGGTACACCATTCAAGAACAAGGAAGTAAAGCAATTCTTAGATAAATTCCACATTCAACATAGATTTTCTACACCTTACTATCTGCAATCTAATGGTCAGTCAAAAGCATCTAACAAGACTCTTTAGCTCATTCTTCATAAAATAGTTAATAAGCATAGTAAGTATTAGCACATTTAACTAACATATGCTTTGGGGGCCTATTGCACGAGCATCCGTACGGTGACGGGAACGGCGCCTTACAATCTTGTGTATGGTGTTGAGGCTATCATGCCTTTAGAGTTGGAGATTTTGTCTCTATGGGTTTCCCTTAATGGGTTAATTGATGATGAAACTTATCAAGCTAATTATTTGCATCAACTAGAGATGCTTGATTAGCATCAATTACAGGCCCTTGATCATCTTAAATCTTATCAACGATCATTATCAAGATAGTATAATCAAAGTGTGCTTCCTATAACTTTTAAGTTGGGAGACCTCGTTCTTTATGATAATCAGAGAAATGTAAATGTGTCGCTTGATTAGAGAGGGAAATTTAGTCCTAACTGGTTGGGCCCTTACATTGTCATCTCTGTGTATGGTTCGGGTTCCTATGGATTATCTTCTATCAATGGAACGCCTCTAAAAGAGCCCATTAATGTGATGCATCTCCATCGATACTATGCATAGTGACTGACTTGTCATGTGTGCAGTGTTCTCTATTTAAGGGTAGTAGCATTGCATGTGTTGACATTATTCATTAATACATTATGAATTTTTTGTGTTATGATATGACCATGTGTATGTGTGTGTAATATACATACATATGTCTTGCTATGCTACATATCCATGCATCACATTACATCTTTTAATATTTAATTAACATACAACCATGTGTGTTCATTAAATCATATTAGTATCTAATGTAAACATACATCCATATAAGCATATAATATCCCTTCCATCAACATACATGAAAATAAAGAAGCATACACATCAAAATACACAATGCCATGATGTTGAAACCAGTATATATATATATATATGTATCAAATTTCATATACATGTATCGGGCCACTACTTTAAAAAATGAGTGGCTACTAAATATATGTCTATACAGATGATCAATAAAAAATATATATCTCTCGCTACAAAACTGATATACAAAATGGGAGGTCCCTATGGTTGCGACGCGTGGCTCCCGGAGCCCCCTGGCTTTGGTTGCTACTACTGTGCTCTAGGGAGAGGTTGCACAGTGGTCATGGACCTGGATCAATGGGAGTGGGATGCAGACAGAGCTACCCACATCCCCTAATCTCTCCCTACAAGGAGCATATCGTGAACTATGCTTATGTCAGCTCTTGCCGTAGTTGTTGAACATCTACCGGGATCACAGCTATCAGTTGCCTGTCAAGGTTATTAAGGTGGCTCTAAAGGGAATCACACACCTGCTTGGTGGCATCAACCCTTGTCATGGTTTTGTCTCACTCGTCAAGCATTGTCCACAACTCCCTCAATAGTTGGTCACGCTACCCTCGATGAGTGGTCACCTCTACAGTCAACTGCATTATCTCCATTCCCCACTCCTCATAAGCAACCCTCAGATGTACTACCAGCTTGAAAATGTGGGTATGTCGCCCTATGGACACTAGTCGGTAAGCCTTGAGAACCGTCCCCTGAATAGGAACGTCAGGGGCCACCTCTGATATGCATTGAGCCATAAGCCCAGTCCATCCTTGTGCATCCTCTGCAACCACAAAAGGAAAGAGTGAAATCAGTATCACATGGCATATGTTTGTAATCATAAACAAAGAGAGCTAAATGTATTGAAATATAAATAACATCCTTAGTATACTTGGGTCCCCTAGTTGCCATGTGGGGTCAGGGTGAGGAGCGACATTGGGACCCGCACTGCTGGCATCGGTGGTCACTCCTAGTGCCTCGAAGGCCACCGCCGCTGTAGCAGTAGGTGCTAGTAGTGCCAAAAAGATGGGGGTAGCTAGTGGAGGGTTTGACCTCCTCCGCCATCTCAGCCTCTGCAATGCTACCTCATCCTGCTACAGTCTCTCCTCCTCCTCGGGTTGTTGCCACCCTCTCTGCCTATCCTAAGGTGCTAGCGTTGGCACATCCCCCTATAGGTTGGGATCCCCTCCAAGGGCATCCTTGTCGAACATTGGATGAGGATGTGCTTATCTCACCACCCTCTAAAATCTACAGCAATCCTGACATTATATGTTGGCGCTATGGGCGACAAATCCTGATTGGGCTCGTCATCATCTGAGGGGACAAGATTGGTGATGGTAGGGCGGGGACGATCCCCAGGTCTCGCTGTACTCTTGTAATCCTATGTGTACGTGGGAACATTAGGAGGAATGGTTTTCACATGGAATATCAATGCTAATTAGTTCTATTTGTAGTTCACTAGGGTTAAAAGGGAGGTTAATGAGCCTATAGGGTCATTCAATAATAGATTCCATCGTGCCTACACTAGGTTGCAGGCCCCCTATGCGGTGGCTAATGCTACTGCCCTGGAAGTTTATTATGAATCTCTTGACAGTCTTATAGCCACTTTCCTCAAGTGGAAGCCTAATCCCCCTAACACTTTGCTTGATGCTTATGCAGAGGCAGTTAAGCTTAGCATAAATTTGAGGCAACGTTTGTCAAGACCCTTTCCATATTTAGGACTTGTTGCTCACCTAGGAAAAATTCAAGCACTCAATCAAGCTTTGACCAATCATATAGCCATCATCAATCCAGTGCCACAACTGCCCTTGGTCCTACATCTAGGTCCTCCAATGAATCAAGCCCAACAAATCCCTAATTATCCTCAAAGTATCAATCAACACATCAATTCACAACAACAGGCTGATTTTCCCACTTACTTGCAAAATTCTGAGTTATTGAACTAGTCCATAGGCTTAGGAGAAGCATCAGGATACCCTCAGAATAATATGAGTTCAGTTCCTTATAGTAACCCTGACAAAGAAAGATTAGATGATCTGATAGAACAAGTTAAGAAGTTGAATATGAAAGTAACTTATCTAAGGAACCAAAATAGTCAACTTCAAGCTGCTCAGAGGAATATTCAGTCCACTTATAATAGGGAGAATACATATTCTACACAAGGGCATGGATAGAGCTTTGACAGAGGATAGTCGAGAGGACAAGGATTTGATAGAAGACAGTCACCTAGGAAAAATAGAACATGGAATTCAAGGCCAAATAATGGAGGTGTCCCTACTCCATTAGATAAACCTCCCAATCAAGATAAGCCTTCAAGTGGTGTGTATCTAGCTGAGGAAACTCTATCAGGGTGATGCAGACTCCACAAGACAATCCAACATTTGGAATTAGACTGTCCTGAATTCTAGACTATTGCATCCATCTTTCAATATGAGGTTGAAAACAATTCCAACAATCAAGAATTGGTACCATCTGGCCCTTATGATTCTTTAGTAATGGTGTTGAATCATGCTCCTTTCCCACAAAGTGAAGAGAATAAGCCAGAGCATGAATCAAGTGAACCATATGACAAAGTAGAACAAGTGTGCAATGAGGATGATATTTCACAATTGTTCAATGAAGGAACTGAGAATGATAATGGTCCTTTATATGAGGAATAAAATGACATTGAAGAGGTCCAAATGTTCCAAAAATGCACCAGAAAGTATTATTTAGGGAGCAGGAAAGCTGGAGGACCATTCACTACATCAATTCCTCCAAATAACTTCACCACACCACCTGACCCATATGCCAGTAACAATCCATCCTATCCTCATGTGCCCACACAATATTTTTTGAAAGGAGGACAGTCTGATTCCTCTAATGGAAAGAACACTAATGAAGGAAAGGAAAAGTTGGTGGACCATCCTAAGGACACTCGTGCTGATATGAACATGGAGCAATTGGGTGAATATGTAGTTGAGGATCTCAAGAAATTAAAATTAAGTCTTTCTACTTTTGAATTGTTAAGAGTTCTTGTTATTAGAAATGCAGTCTTAGGAAATTTTAAAACTTACATGGTTCCTCAAGATAGGGTAGGTAACAAAGTAGTTGGGAAGACCCCTAACTCACAGACACCAAGAGATCAAAGTCAAGTATAATCTAGAGATAAAGGGAAAGAAAAGGATAGGCTCAGCTAAGTCTATTTCAAGGCAAGGCATAAACTCCTCCTTTAGTGATTTATGTCTGTCTTTTTTGGAAAAACTTACATAATTTCCTCCTAGACTCAGGAGCCTCCACAAACGTCATGTGTTTTGTTGTCTGTAGAGCCCTACGTATTACTCCCGCAGCCTCTCAACGAAAGGTCACTCAGTTGGACAAGACAAAGGTGAATGTGGTGGGAGAGCTAAATATGATTCCTATGCAAATTGCCTCAGACCCTAGGATTCAACAAATTATCAACATTCAAGTGGCAGACATTCCTGATACATATGGTTTGATCCTAGGTAGAGATTTCACTAAGGCATTGAATGGGTATGTTTCAACTAACTATTCTCATATGTGGCTTCCTTGGAAAGGAGTTCCAAACCAAATTAGGATTCAGAGGGAACCAAGGATGAAGTATGTAATCATTGAATATCAAAACACTTCAAATGAGATATTAGTATTAGAGGTCAATCTTGGGAATTATGTACTGGCATCTCCTCCTCTAGAACTAGGTGCAGATGAAATCTTCATGCTACAGAGCATACCCAATGAGCTCACATTAGAATCCAATAGCACTGGAGCATTGGTTGAATCAATAGAGGAGGGTTATGATCAAGAAGATGGTCATCTCACATTGTTGGATAGTTTTCAAGAGTTTATTCAGAAGTGTATAGAAGATCAAATCCAACTAGGCAGAAGTATGAATTTTGAAGAGTTACTTCTTCCAAATTGGTGCAGGGTCCACAATGCCTCTCATTTAGAATTCAAGTGTTGCCTTTTCCAAATAGCAGTAGAGAAAATACAAAAATGCATCAATCCATCTCTAGCTATTAGGATAAACATACAGAGTGCTCAAGATGATCCCAAAGGCAAAAGCCTAATACCTCTGGAAGAACCTCCAAGTAGCAGCAAAACTAATGAGGATATATCAAGAGGGTCAAGGACTGTTGGTTTTTGGACACTCAGATTTGATGGATTCAAGTCTAAGCAAGGTGTTGGAGTTGGATTTGAGCTAATCAGTCCTAGAGGTAATACCTTTTTTTCTACTCATAGATTCCAATTCCACTGTACTAATAATGTAGTTGAATACAAATCCTTGATTCATGGATTGTTGATGGCATTAAGAAAAAGGGTTAAAATTCTACAAGTTTTTGGAGATTTTGAGCTGGTAGTTAGGCAGGTCAGAAAACAATATTCATGTCATGATAGAAGGATGACTAAATACAAACATAGAGTTTGGGATCTCATTGAGGGGTTTGATGCTTTCAACATTCAATTGATACCTCGCAGCAAGAATCAAACTGTAGATTCTTTGGCACATGTAGCCAATACATTACAACCCTTGTCACTTTCAGGTTTGAAGAAGTTCACTATGGAGCTCACTCCAGTGCCATTAGTGCTCGATAACGTAACTAATTTTTAGGTGTTTGAGGATTACAAGCACATTCTTGATTTCATTATGAGCTCTGATGTGTTTACTTCATAGATAATTGATGAAGTGGAGCCCTAGGAAGCTGAAATGGACCTAGAAGGAGTTATCAATCTGAAACCCAACACCATTCCAAGAGGGATGGTATAGCTGGAGAGAATTTTTGATTTGGATAGGATAAAAGATCAAGAACAACAAGCTAAGAAGGAGTCCATTAGCAATCAATGTGATACCTACAATATGGGAACTCCAGACATTGTTAAGAATGTTTTTTATCAGGAAGGGATGTACTCCAGAAGAAAAGAGAGGAATAATAGATGCGCTTCATACATATCAAGATGCTATAGCCTGGAGTTATGAAGATTTGAAAACATATGATACTTCAATCATTACACATACTATTCCTCTCAAACCAAGTGCCAAGTCGTTCAGACAAAGAAAAAGAACAATCAATTCCTTGTTTGAACCAATCATTTAGAAGGAGGTACAAAAGTTATTATCTACCCATATCATATTTCCAGTTAGGTATTCAACCTGAGTTGCCAATTTGGTTCCAGTAAGGAAGAAGAATAGAGAAATCAGGCTTTGTGTTGATTTCAAAAATCTCAATCGTGCCTCAGAAGAGGAAAACTACCATGTCCCATCATTGGATGAAGTGTTAAAAATAGTTAATGGATCCTAGATGTTGTCCTTCCTGGATAGATACTCAGGGTATAATCAGGTCATGGTGTAATATGAGGATAGACATAAAACTGCCTTCACCACGAAGTGGGGGACCTTTGCTTATAGGAGAATACCTTTTGAGCTAATCAATGTAGGGGTGACCTTCCAGAGGGCTATGGACATTGCCTTCAAAGGTATCATTGGTAAGTGCATCATTATTTATATGGATGATTTAACAATTTTTTCCAAGAAGCGGGGAGATCATATTGCTGACATGTGCAAAGTATTTCAAAGTTGTAGAGAATTTTTTATTTAAATCAATCCAAAGAAATGCATCTTTGGAGTCACTGAAGGGAAGCTGTTAGGGCATGTTATTTTAGAAGAAGGCATCTCTATTGATCCAAAATGAGTAGAGGCAATATTGAAGATCCAACCTCCAACCAGCAAAAAGGAGATGAAATCCTTCTTTGGAAAAATCAACTTTGTTAGAAAGTTTATTATTGGATTTGTAGAAATAGTTAAACCTCTGAATGCAATGCTGAAGTAGGATGCGAAGGTTGAGTGGAGTGCTAAAGCAAAGGAGGATTTTGTAGAAATCAAGAGGGAAATAGTTGATACCCTAGTATTGGTGAGCCCTAATTATTCCAAGCCTTTCTATATATACTCGTTTGTATTTGATCATTCTTGTGTTGGTATGTTAACTCAGAAATATGACCAAGGAAGTGAGCACCCTATAGCCTTCATGAGTGCTCCATTAAAAGATGCAGAATTGAGATATCCTAGTGTAGAAAAAAAGGATTATGCTTTGGTCAAAGATGTAAAGAAATTCAGGCACTATATCTTGCAGTCAAGCTCCTACTGATGCAAAATGAACTAGCATAATGAAGAGCTAAGTGGGTTATGATGTTACAAGAGTATGATATCGAGATCCAACCTATGAAACCTGTGAGAGGGTAGGGATTAACTAAGACTATGGATGAAATTGGTCCCGATCTCATAGCACAACAATATCACCTTCAGGATGTCTCTCTAGGTGAATGGTATGATGACATTATGTACTATCTCTTAAATCAACAATGTCCTGATCATCTCAATGTAGTGCAGTGGAGACTCTTGTGTTTGAAGAGTGATAGCTGCATACTGAAGGGGGCCATTTAATACAAGAAGAATCTTGAAGGAATTTACCTTTGCTATCTTCAAAAAGAAGAAGTTGCAAGAGTGATGACTGAATTTCATGACAAGTACGGAAAAGGCCATGGTTCTGGACCAGCTACTGCAAATTAGATCTTGAGGGTAGGATATTATTGGCCCACTTTATTCAAGGATGCACACAACTACATGAGGACCTATCATATATGTCAAACTACAGTGAGTAAGGAGAAGTATTCATCACTTCCACTCCAGCCGATAATTGAGGTAAAACCATTTATGCAGTGGGGTTTGGACTTCATTGGTCCAATCAACCCACCTCCCTCTGCAGGCCACAGGTACATTCTCATTATAATTGATTACTTTGCTAGGTGGATTGAAGCTCTTTCTTGTAAGAAATGTACTTCCGAGGTAGTGATCAACTTTATGGAATCAGGTATTATCAATCGCTTTGGTTGTCCTAATGCTTTAGCTTGTGATAATGGTCCTGCATTTGCTTCGTTAAAGTTTTCTGGATGGGATTTTGATCATGGAATCATCATTAAGTTTGCTTCTAATTATTATCCACAAGGAAACGGTCTAGCTGAGTCCTCAAATAAGAATCTGTTAACAGTCATCCGTAAATTTTTAGAGAGAAATCCCAAGGATTGGCATACCCAACTCAGATTTTCCCTCTAGGCAGATCATACTAGACATAAAGCCTCTCTAGGAACCTCTCCTTATCACCTTGTGTATGGTTTGGAGCTAGTATTCCCAATCTAGTTGAAAATCCCCACCTTGCAATTCATTAATGATTATTATGATGAAGGGGATAGCCATGAGGCTCATTTGGCTAAACTTCTGCAACTTGAGGAGAAAAGGGATGAAGCGTTAGGAAACTTTGTTAAGCATCAGCGTGTTGTTAAGAGATGGTTTGATAGAAAAGCCAGGGTGAAAGCCTTTAGAATCTCTGACTTGGTTCTGTGTTGGGATAAAGCGGATGACAGAAAAAGGGAGCATGGAAAATTTGACAAGCTCTGGCTTGGCCCCTTCCAAATTTTAGACATATTGGGAGACAATGCTTTTCACTTGAAAACACTCACTGGGGAGGATATCCCATTGCCTGTCAATGGGCAGTATTTGAAGCATTAATTCCTAGCTTGAGTTGTTTATAGATCTTCCTTGTACATAGTTAGTTTAGGGGTTTTTTTCTTTTGTTTTGCTCTTTGCTTTGTTTTGTTTCCTGTTTTGGTTGCTTTGCTTAAATTGCTTTTGGGTTAGTGTAGGTTTTCCTTAGGTTAGGTCTTAGTTTGCTTTGTTTTTATTTTTTTCAGTCTTGGGTTCCCCTGTCCTCTTCTGGGAGAGTTGTTCTTGCACAAAAATAATTATATTATCTAGGATTGTTCCAGGTATTTATTTTACAAACTTTAATCATCCTTCTAGAATCAATTGGTGGAAATCCTTTACTTGGTGTCACACGTGCTAAATGCTTAAAGTGGATGAGTCACTAGATTAGGTTTGATCTGGAATGTGTTTGGGTCTTACACTTATATACACATCTTAAGAGTCCCAAGGTTGTTAAATGTTCCTTGTGAAGTCTGGTCAAGTGAAAAATCCTATTTTTGCTTCAGTGCCACTATGGTTCTCAGCCCTGAGTGTGAGCTTTATTTCTTACAGGGTGAAAAGGAAAGTTTAAATGATCTTAAAAGAATATCAAAAGAAAAAAAATATATATATATATATATATTGAAAATCAAAAGTGAATTTTCACCTTATCAAGAGTATTTGAATATCTCTACCAGGGCTATGGACGCCTGGCTAGAAGTAGAGCTATGCTTGGGAGAGCCACAATGATAACCTCATCGGGGCTATGGAGGCTTGACTGGCAATGAGGCTCTATCCAAGTTGCTTTTGGAGTTAGAATCTTTATGTAGCTTGATTAGACTAAACTTGGTTCCTGTAGTAGCTAAGGGAGGGAAATGAACACATGTGCACACAATTTGACTCTGGCATAGGAAAGACTTGCTTGTCCATGGACTTTGAAACTCTATTTGTAGTTGACCCAATGCAAGGATTGAAACCATAGTTCTGGGTTCTTGATTCCAGTTTGTCATTGAAATGCTCTGGAGCATTTCCCCAGCAGGAGTCACCGTTTGTTGTGCAATTTTCGCACACACGCCCCACCAGAGGCGGGGACCCTCTTTTGATTGTTTGGTTTTCTTGTTTGCCTTAGGGGTCTTGACCTTTTTTCCCCTTAAGGGATTTGTCTTTCGGTCTTGGTTTTGTTTCACCCATGGTGCTTAATGATCAATCTGCATTTGAGATGTCTTTTTGCAACATCATGGTGATTATCTAACTCCTTGAGGCTGAACCTTACTTGAAATTTTGAATTGGAGGTGAAGTCGGTTAAGTTTGGGGAAGGTTCGGTAATTCTGAGGTACCTCGGATTACTCGAACCTTAATCCAGCCTGGTAATCCAAGCTACCTTGGATTTCCCAGGTCTAAGCCTTCATCGTATTCCTAAACTTTCGGGCTATCCTTTCACATTAATGACATTCATTTATTAGATGGAAAGGGTAATATATTTGGAGTTTACTATTCACTTTGGCCATTTTACATTATGTGAGCATTCGAAATTGAGAGGAGCTTTGGTTATCCCATCCAGCGCATCGTGCTACTCAGGAGCTAGGTGATTTGGCATCATTTTCAATCTCTCCTCGTGCTTATTCAATTTCTTTTGCCCTCCTGTGTTCCATGTCAATCTGATGAATGCGATAGAGGAGTGTTTGAGGATTTTATGTAAATTGTTTGATATGAATTATCTTGAGAACTTAGTGTTGGTCGTGCTATTGAATTGATCCTAATCTACCCTCATAGCATCTTATGAGTTGGACACTTAACAAATTTTGGCACCCGAACTAAAACCTAAAAATTTTGAGGTCGCTCGGATTTTTTGAGCTCTAATCTGCTCAAAGAATCTGAGCCCCCTCTGATTATCTAAATCCATTGTGCATCCAAAAGCCTAAACTCAAAAGGGGCAAACACTTAGTGAATTTCAAGCCTATCCTCCATTCGATAATTCTGAGCTATCTCGGATTCCCAAACGTTAGTTCACCCAGGTAATCTGAGACCCCTTGAAGTACCTAAGCTCCATGAATTATAAACTTCTGATGGATAAGATGACTTGAGTTTTGAATGAAGATGATTTTTTATGTGACTTCATGATGCGTGATGTGTCCATGTGCTTAATCATGTTGAGGGACCCCATATATTGAAGATTCCTCATGATCATAAGTTCAAACATGCTTAATCTGAAGAATCCAAGCTCTCTTGGATTACCCGAGCTCTAATCCGACTGGGGAATCTGAGCTTGCTCAGATTACCCAACTTCTTTCATTATGTCTCAAAATTTTAATACTAATCACAAACAATCTTGCATAATGAGGTTATATGATCATTGCATGGGATATTGATTGATTTGAGTGAATTTTATATGCATACATAATGTGATAATGAGATCTTTTAAAATGAATTGCTTGCCTTGTATTGCCATTGGAGTTTGTATTATTATCATTTTGATTTAATGGAATTATCATTGCATTTATTAGTGCTTCATGGAATTAATATAATATGTTATATTATTGTTTTCTATTTTGGTGATCTTGGTCTTTTCTAACAGATGCTAGCAGAATTGAGTCCTGACAACGTATCTAAGTCAAAGGCTACTTTAGCGCAAGAGGAGGTCAAGAAAAGAGCATAAAGGATGAAGTATGACTTCAAGGGAATATGGCCAGAATCCAAGATTGCTTCTGCTTGGTCAAAGATTGCAGACACAAATATGGGACATATAGATTATAATGACTTTCAGTAGAGGATGTATGGAAATACACCAACCCAATTGGCATAGATCATTACTCACACTGGGTTGGCTCAAGCAGCAGAATTCCCACCAACACAACTTTTTTTGGAGCTGGTTTTGGAATGTGCAAAGCACTATGCCTCTAGAACAAGAATTATAATTGGCCCACAAGGAGGATTCATGGAAAATCTTACTGAAGAGTCCATTGCAGAGGTGTTCAATATTGCCTCACATCACAAGCTCATCGAGGAGATTAATATTGGGGAAGCAATAAAGTTTTATGATGAAGACCCCAATAGGGCTTTGGAAATCATGAACAACCCCTGGATACTGAAGCCCAAACCCCACTATTCTAAGTGTTGGAAATGTATGCCTCAAACATTACAGGCTGAAACCTCCATTGGAGCCAAGTCGGTGTGACAACTTCTATGTCTGGCCAACAAGCAGTATGGAATATCATGTTTTGAACAGGTCACTGTGACCTTGCAGGTGTCTTGTCGAACGCTTGTTCTTTGGAGCCTTCGCTATGACATATTGTATTCGCTATGATCTCTTACTGCGTGAAGATCTCTAGCTAACAGGCCATTCAATCGGGCGTCGGGGAGAGTCTTGGATGTTCGCTATGAGTTCCAGCAATAGCTGAAGTCTCACTGACAGTGTTTGGTTTGAGGTCTTCGAGGTAACCCTAATGGTCTCGGGAAGATGTCTCAGCGAACGATGAAGTCTTACCGATAGGGACACACTCGGGAGTCATCGATGTAACACTAAGGTTTCATTATGAAGTCTGGGCGAAGTGTTAATGTCTTGCCGATGATGAGAAGTCTTCGGTGTAACATATATATGTTTGATAAGAACTCTCGGTGAAGGTAATATGCCTTGGTGACTGCTGATGACTTCGGGGTGACACATGTGATCTCGGAGAAACCTCTTGGTGAGCTTTAAGTCTTGCCGATAGTAATGTTTGGAGCTCGATATGACTTGTGAGCATTTGGCGTGAGGTCCTGGCGAAGACCAATACTCTTGCCAAATGGTAAAATCACATCAATGAGACTTTTGGACCTCGCTATGATCTCCTGGTGAAAGCGATAGGTCTCGCCGACTGTTTGGAGCTTCGGTGTAACACATGAAAGCTCGTTGGGATGTCTTAGCGATAGCGATAGTCTTTCCGAAAGGAAAACTGAAGCCGATACAAGTTGTAAGCTCGGTGAAACCTCTTGCCGATGGAAACGACTCTTGGCGACATCGGTGAGACACTGTTAGTGTCTCACTGAGATTCCAACAAAGTTTGTTTCTTCTAACCGAGCGATGACTATCTACGTGGCTGGTATTCAGCCAATCATAGAAGCCGAATCTGAACAATTAGAAGATTGTTCATTGTGATGGTTCTATGAGGAAGCTCGACGGACATGGATCGACATGGTTATACTCTGTGATTGCAGATTGTGATCGTTTGGTTGTATCGATGGATTGCTGGGTGGTTGTGTGATCAGTAGATGTATTATGTTTTGTAAAGGTTGTAACTTGAAGGTTCTTGTACAAGATTGTTCATGGTGAATGTTGTTGTAAACATACATTAGAAAGATAAGTCTGAAACTTGTATGTAATTATTTGTTACTGTAATACAAAGTGACTTCTCTTGGTGTGGTGGGTTTTTCTCCCGTAAGGCTTTTCCCACGTATATCTGGTGTTCATGTGTGATTTTCTATTACTCTGTTTCTGTTATCTACTTCATAGTGCATCTTAATTGAACTGAAATTGAAAAATTAAAAGTATATCTACATTCTTCTCTGAGTTTTTGACGTTAGGAGAGTCGTTTCCGCATCTAGCTTTCCTTACAAGTGGTATCAGAGCCTGGCAAGTCGTGTTATCCTTGTGGGTACATTGGGTTTTTTGAGTCAATTCTGTTCAGTGGGAGTCTTGTAGATTTTGTTATTTTTGCTTACAGGTTGAGATGGCTAGCACGTCTGGAAAGTTTGAAATAGAGAAGTTCAACGGCAGTAACTTTGAGTTGTGGAAACTCAAGATGGAGGATCTTCTAGTTGATCGTGATTTGTGGCTTGCAGTGTCTGGAACTAAACCTACAGGCATGAAGCAAGAAGATTGGGACCCTGCAAATAGAAAATCTAAGGGGTTGATAAGGCTCTATTTGCCAGACTCAGTTCTTCTAAATGTGCATGAGGAGAAGACTGCCTCTTTCTTTGTGGAAGAGACTGGCGTCTATTTATCAGGGGAAGTTCTTGGTGAATAAATTGTTCTTGAGGAAGAAGTTGTATTCTTTGAGAATGTAGGAAGGAGGGTCTGTGGCTAATCATTTGAACACATTTAATATGTTGATTGCTCAATTGACATCTGTTGGTGTAAAAATTGATGAAGAGGATCGCTGTATGCTATTACTGTGTTCTTTGCCAGACTCTTGGGATCATCTGGTGATGGCTATTGGGAGTACAACATCCAATTTCAAGATGGAATATGTTGTTGGTTCTTTGCTATCAGAAGAGATGAGAAGGAAATCTTCTGAGATGGTGAAGGAAGCTCTTGCTATCAGGGGAAGACCGAAAAAGAAAGGCAAGAAGAAGGACAAGAAATCAAAATCAAAATCAAAGGGGAGATCAAAGTCTCCTGGAAAGAAGTCCAAGGTGAAGTGCTAGAACTATGGGTAACCTGGTCATGTCCAAAAGGATTGTAAAGAGGAGAAAAAGAAGAAGAAGGGCTCTTCCGATAATGGTTCTTCTCATAGTGATGGTGACACCTTCATTGCAGCCTTGGCTACACAGGCATCAGATGATGTCTAGCTGATTGATTCTGGAGCATCTTTCCACATGACATCTCATAGAGAGTGGTTCACTAAGTATGAAGAATACGATGGTGGAAAGGTGTACTTGGTGAAGTGATTCAACTTTGGAGATAGTTGGCCGTGGAAGAGTCAGAATACAATTTCCTGATGGCAGAGTAAAGGGAATTAATGATGTTATGCACATACCAGGTCTGGCTCAAAATTTACTATTTGTCGTAAGAATAATGATATTGGAGTACAAGTCACGTTCTCTGAAATGGCTGCAAGATTACTAGAGGTTCAATGGTGTGGGCTAGAGGTGCTCGAATTGGTACCCTGTACAAGCTGGATGCACATGTTGTTCAATGTAACAGTGTCTCTGGAAAGTCACTAAAAGCTACTCATGGAGGTAAAGAGGGAAATATCCCTAATTATGTAAACTCTATGGAAGTAAAACTTCCAACAGAGAAGACTATGCTTTGGCATCATAGGCTAGGCCACATAGGAGAAAAAGGTTTAAAAACCTTGAAGAATAAAAACCTGGTTGAGGGGCTTGAAGATTGTAATCTCGAATTTGAATTCTGTGAGCATTGTATATATGGAAAGCAGCACCGTGTTTCTTTTTATTCCAGTCCTCATAAATCTTCTGGTTTGCTAGATTATATTCATTCGGATGTATTTGGTCCAATGGATGTTCCTTCTTTGTCTAAGTCAAGATACTATGTGTCGTTTATAGATGATTACTCAAGAAGAGCATTTGTATATTTTCTGAAAAGTAAATCATAAGTATTCAATCGGTTTAAAGAATTAAAAAATCTTGTTGAAAATTAGACTGGTAGAAAAATAAAATCCTTAAGGACAGATAATGGTGGTGAATTTTGTCTTGATGAATTTGAAAGATACTGTAAAGACCATGGAATTAAAAGACACAAGACTACACCTTATACTCCACAGCAGAATGGAGTTACAGAAAGATTCAATAGGACAGTAATGGAGAGAGCATGAAGTATGCTCAGTATTGCTGGCTTGGAGGAGAAATTTTGGGCTGAGGCTGTATCTACTGCATGTTACCTAATAAATCATTCTCCAAATTCTGCTCTTGTTGAGAAAACACCTTTAGAAGCGTGGTCTGGTAAGAAGCCCTCTTTAAGACATATTCATGTTTTTGGCTATGAGGCATATGCTCATGTGTCGGCTGTGAAAAGATCTAAACTGGAGAACAAGGCTGTCAAATGTATTTTTATTGGCTATAGTGTTGTCATAAAAGGATACAAGCTTTGGAATCCTGATATAAAGAAGGTTGTATACAGCAAAAGTGTAATCTTTCGTGAGCTGAAACCTTCCACCTTGGATCTACAGTCAAAGACAAAGTCAGAAAACAATAAGGATCTAGTTGGAATTCCTCCTACTCCAAAGAAAGAGGAATTGAGAATTCAAAATGTACCTGAAACTGAGGAGAGCTCGAGCAGTTTTGAAAGCTCTGAAGAAGAAGAACCTCAGCCTCAGCAAGTGAGGAGGTCAACCCATGAAAGAAAACAACCAGATAGGTATGGGTTCTCTTTGATAGATTCTACTTGTGCCTATGCTTTAATTTCTAGCACTGATGAGCCTAGGACTGTAAAGGAGGCATTTAAAATTTCTGATTTAGACTCTTGGTTGGAAGCCATGAATGAAGAGATGGCATCATTAGAAAAGAATGAAACCTGGAGTCTAGTGCTCTTGCCTAAAGGCAGAAAAGTTGTTGGTTGTAAATGGGTATTCAAAAAGAAGATCGGTCTGGATGGCAGTGTTGAAAAATATAAGGCAAGACTGGTTGCAAAGGGTTATTCCCAAGTAGAGGGAATCGATTATGGGGAAATATTTTCTCCTATAGCAAAGCTGACATCTATCATATTTCTTTTGTCACTTGCAGCAGCGTATGACTTAGAGGTCGAACAGATGGATGTGAAGACAACATTTCTTCATGGTGATCTTGAAGAAGAAATTTATATGTATCAGCCTGAGCACTTTGTTGAAAAAGGTAAAGAAAAATTGGCAAGCAAATTAAAGAAGTCTCTGTATGGGTTAAAGTAGTCACCTAGAATGTGGTACCAGAAATTTGATACTATTGTATTGTCTTTGGGATTTGTGAGATCCAAATCTGATCACTGTGTATATTATAAAGCTGGAAGTGATCAAGTACTTGTTATTGCTCTCTATGTTGATGATATGTTGTTCATAGGCAATAGTAAGCTAATGATTTCTGATATTAAGTCTCAGTTGTCTGCTAAGTTCAAAATAAAAGATCTTGGTGCAGCAAGGTATATTCTACGGATGGAGATAACCAGGGACAGGAGTAGTAGAAAACTTTGGCTAAGTCAAAGTAAATATATCATAACTATTCTTGAGAGATTTTGTATGAATGATTACAAACCGCTAGTGGTTTCAGTCTTGCAGGGAACAAAGCTATCTATTGAGGACTGTCCAAAATCTCCTATTGAGATGGAGGACATGACTAGTGTACCCTATGCTAGTGCAATAGTCTCAGTGGCCCGCTGCATGTACGGTCCTATAGACTTACCCAAGTAGTGGTACTGAAGCCCATTTGGCGGCCAATCCAGGAACTGTTCATTATGCTGACGCGAAGTACAGAGAATTTTAGAAGCGACTTCGTTTGCTTTGTGTTACCATGGGAATTTGCCGAACCACAAGAGGACTCTCAACATTCGCGGGATATGTAGATTCCGGACAAGCAGGACACGATAGCAGGAGGTCCACCAAAGGATACATTTCTCATGTTGAACGGTAAAAGCAAAGGAGTTGGATGAGTAAGCGGCAGGCCAGTCACTTTGTCCACCAACAGGTCAATACATGGTGCGCAGCCTACTCACGCTTTGTAAAGAAGCAGTTTTGTTGAAACGTTTGTGTTCTAACATTGGTTTTGATGTAGGGGAAATAACTATTTTTTGTGACAGTCAGAGTGCAATTTGTCTGGCAAAGAACCCTACTTTCCATGCCAGGATGAAACATATAGATGTACAGTACCACTTTGTACGAGATATGGTGGAGGATGGAAAGGTTAGTTTGGAGAAGGTTGATACTCTGGAGAATGTTGCAGATTCATTGATGAAGCCAGTGAGCATAGACAAGTTCCGGTGGTGTGCCAGTTCAATGGGCCTTAGTGCCCATGATTTCCAGTAAGTTTTATTGTGCTCTGGAGGTGCCCGTATGATCTTCGTCAAGTGGGAGATTGTTGGAAATGTATTCCTCAAACATTATAGGCTGAAACCTCCATTGGAGCCAAGTCCGTGTGACAGCTTCTATGTCTGGCCGACAAGCAGTATGGAATATCATGTTTTGAATAGGTCGTTGTGACCTTGCAGGTGTCTTTCCGAACGCCTATTCTTTGGAGCCTTCAATGTGACATATTGTATTCACTATGATCTCTTACCGCGTGAAGATCTTCGGCCGACAGGCCATTCAATCAGGCATCGGGGAGAGTCTTGGATGTTTGTTGTGAGTTCCAGCTATAGTTGAAGTCTCGCCAACAACGTTTGGTTTGAGGTCTTCGAGGTAACCCTAATGGTCTCGGGAAGACGTCTCAACGAACTATGAAGTCTTATCGATAGGGATACACTCGGGAGTCATCGATGTAACACTAAGGTTTCGTTATGAAGTATGGGTGAAGTGTTAATGTCTTGCCGATGATGAGAAGTCTTCGGTGTAACATATATATGTTCGATAAGAACTCTTGGCGAAGGTAATATGTCTTGGCGACTGCTGATGACTTCGGGGTGACACATGTGATCTCAGAGAAACCTCTTGGCTAGCTTTAAGTCTTGCCGACAACAATGTTTGGAGCTCGGTATGACTTGTGAGCATTCGGCATGAGGTTTTGGCGAAGAACGATACTCTTGCCAAATGGTAAACTCACATCAATGAGACTTTTGGACCTCGCTATGATCTCTTGGTGAAAGTGATAGGTCTCGCTGATTGTTTGGAGCTTCGGTGTAACACATGAAAGCTCGTTGGGATGTCTTGGTGATAGCGATAGTCTTGCCGAAAGGAAAACTGAAGCCGATACAAGTTGTAAGCTCGGTGAAACCTCTTGCCGATGGAAACGACTCTTGGTGACATCGATATGAAGACTTTGTGGCATCAGCGAGACACTGTTAGTGTCTCACCGAGATGCCAACAAAGTTTGTTTCTTATGTCCGAGTGATGACTATCTACGTGGCTGGTATTCGGCCAATCACAGAATTCAAATCTGAACAGTTGGAAGATTGTTCACTGTGACGGTTCTGTGAGGAAGCTCGACAGACATGGATCGACATGGTTATACTCTATGATTGCAGATTGTGATCGTTTGGTTGTATCGACGGATTGCTGGGTGGTTGTGTGATCAGTAGATGTATTTTGTTTTGTAAAGGTTGTAACTTGAAGGTTCCTATACAAGATTGTTCATGGTGAATGTTGTTGTAAACAAACATCAGAAAGATAATTCTGAAACTTGTATGTAATTATTTGTTAATGTAATACAAAGTGACTTCTCTTGGTGTGGTGTGTTTTTCTCTCATAAGGGTTTTCCCACGTATATCTGGTGTTCATGTGTGATTGTCTATTACTCTGTTTCTGTTATCTACTTCATAGTGCATCTTAATTGAACTGAAATTGAAAAATTAAAAGTATATCTACATTCTTCTCTGAGTTTTTGACGTTAGGAGAGTTGTTTCCGCATCTAGCTTTCCTTACAATAAGTTGCCCAAACAGTTGCACAAAAGTGATTTCAAGCTGGAGTATCATGATATCATAAATCTTTTGGGTAGGGTCATGGGAGTAGAAGAAGCTCACATCTTTCAGAATTGGATGTTTTACCCCATCACACAAATTGTGGCTAACAAGCATTATCATTGGGCTAGAATCATAAGCAACATTTTGGATGCCCAATTGAGAAGTGTGCAGGAGACCAACATATTGACCATGACTTCATATCTTGTCTACATGTTGACACATAAGACTAAGTTCAAAGGTCTCAATTGCAAAGGGACTATAGGAAAATATTGGATATGGGATATTTACCCACAGCTACAACATAAAACATCTAATTATAGGAGAGCAAATGATGCATTTTTCATGTACATCCCTAGGTTACTGTAAGATGCTCTCCATGTCAGAGTCTATGTTGATGCCATGGACTTGATTAAACAATATGGTCAATGGTTCATCTAGTTTCAAAGGTTCACATACATCTAGGTACAAGGATCTCCAGTTGTTCCACTCCGATTACCAAGGTATCCAACCAATAAGCTTCTAATGCTAGAATTGACAAGGAAAATGATAGGCTTTGAGGAGATCCTACAGTAGGAGTTGAAAAAGAAAGGGCTGGGAGCATAATTTCCCTTGAGAATTGGAACTTTGGAGGCTTTCCCTCTATTCAGAGTGCTCAACATTCTGAAAAAGAGATGGCACAATTTGAGCTATATTCCCACACCAACATGAATAATTTTGATCCTTATGGTAAGGCCCATAAACAAGCTAACAGAACATTCAGTCATAAGGATCACATCGAGGATTATTGGGCCAATTGAAGAGATGAATTTGATGTCATTAGGAGGATATTTTCTAGACTTCCTCTTAAACTGATAAGGCTATACAAGGTGGTAGAGGTGCTTGATCAGGTGCAGGATGATGAGGTGAAAGTGGTTCAACACCGTGACTATGAGCCCTACAGGAACAAGCTCTTGCCTCCAGTCAACTGGTCAAAGGAAGAAGTAATGGACCTAGATCAAATCATTGAGCCAGTGAAAAAATACTCTAGGTTATGGGTAAAGCATAAGGTGTTGGAGCTCAAAGCTGAGGGTGCCAAATTCACATACAATTTAATGGGAGACTTGGAGTCTCAATCTGAAGAAGAGGCTGAAGATGATAAAGGTGATTATACTATTGAGCCTCATGAGGGGGATGTTCAAGAGGGAGAAAGACCTGTGTTAATAAAGAGAAAAATTAGGAGCCAAACATAGGTTAGATAGGGCAAGAAGCCATCTCCCAAGGTAAAGAAGGTTCTCGAAGCTAATGTTACAACTAAAGCAGGAGAGGCTTCACAACCTATAAGGAAGAGGAGAATAATCACATAAAGACAAAAGGAAACAAAGGCTAGAAAAGGTGATACTTCTATAGATGCCCCTTCTTCAGCAAAAGTTGTTGATGTGGAAAGTTCTAGGGAAAATCCCCAAGTATATGTCCGAAGGAATTCTCCCAAACATAAGACATCTCCAGTAAAAGATATGAAAACTGCAGAGAAAGAAGTGCAAAATGAAGAGGCACCTACCGATGATATAGAAAGGAGAGCAACTACAGGAAATAATTCCCCTCCTCTTTCTCCTCATAATGTGCAAATTTCAGAGGAAGCACTCCGCGAGGAAGATAATATATCAAATGATCCTAAGCATCCTGAAGCTGAAGATGAAGAAATTTCTACTCCTGAAAGTGGAGAATGGAGAAATTTTGTATAGGAGATGAAGCAGTCTACTTCTGGAGTAGAGAGCAAGAATATGGAGTTTGAAGTAGTTCAAGGAAAACCATCTAAGTCTCCAGAGAGGGTGGTAATTGATGAACTAGAATATCATCCTAAGGTAGAGAAGAATCTAGAGGAGGTTGTTGACAGTCCTTGCCAAGAAAAAGATAAACAAGAAGATCAACTAGAAATAGAACAAAATGTTGAGGAAAATGTGGTTGATAGCCTAAATAAAGAGGTAGAAACTGAACAAGCTACTGTCCCTAAATGGTTGGAGAAAAGGCTTGGTAAGAAGCCAATAATTTTCTAGGAAGAAACTCCTAGCTGGGATAAATTGCTTGAATAGTGGGGGAAACCCAAGTAGAGGAAAAGAGCTTGAACAGTCTCAAAGGTTTCAAAGGATGAGTTCAATAATAGAATCATTCACGTAGGTGTCCCTACAGCAGACAAATTCAAAGATGAGGTAAGACCCACTGATTATAAGGTACAAACTATTAATTTGGGTCCAACAACCAAGGAACAAGAAAAGGAAGAGTTTCAAGAGTCCTCACAAGCCATTCTCAAAAGGCTTGATAAAGAAACAGAGGAGAAGGAAAGACTAAAAAAGAAGTTAAATGATGTTTATAAATATGTTCAGCACCTAATGAATCCTTTGCAATATTTTACTGAGGGGAGCTCCTCAATTCCAAAGGGATTGTTTCCCAAAGAGGTTGTTTCAAAGATAGAGAGGTTAAAATATTCTATGCACAATACCCATGACTGGCTTCAAGGAGTCAGTAAGAGAGGGGATGAATCAATCGAATAGATTCTTGCCATCCATGGTAAGGCAGCTAAATTTCTTGAGGACACTTCTCAGTTTGTTGTAGATTGCAACAAAGTTGATGAGTCCACTGCTAAAGAGTTAAAGATCCTACAGGTATCTCAGGAAGAATTAACTTCAGATGATATTGGCAAGGTAAAGGAATGGATAGAAGTCTGGAATTATAGGAAAGAACCCCTTACCAAGGTCTTAAAGAAAATAACAATGGAAAATGAAGGAGATATATAATAGTTGTATTAGTTTTTTGGAGATAATGACTGGGAGAAGGAAATTTGGCCAAATAATATGAATGTTAACAGATTACAATCATGGTGGCATGAAATCTATGGCCCTTTTGACAATGCTCCAATCACCAAAGAAAATCTGGAGGATGCAACTATATATATTTCAAAATTGGATAAATATCATGAGTTACAAGTTGAGTCAAATAAAATGATGCCCCAGTATTTAGAAGAATATAAGACTCACAAGACAAGAATTAAATTTATTCTAGTTCCAGATCTAGAGGATGTGAAGGAAATATTGGAGAAAGTCAAGGAATTGGCCAATAAACTAGAAGCCAATCAGGAAAAGGGAGATAGCCAGCCTTCAGCTGCCTAGGTATTTGTGCCAATCATGCGACTTCCAGCCAGCAAGAACAACCTCAAATTTTGAGCCATCAAGGGGAATGTTTCTAGAAGATTCCAGGCCAACCTGGAGTTAGATTGCAAATATTTAATGTAATTTTATTTTATTTTTAAAACTCTCTAGACCAACCTACTAGGCCGACCGAAATATGTAAACCCTAATTATGGGATGACCTATTGTTATTTTCTATAAATTGAGGCTTAAGCTTCATTTCTAAGGGTTAGACATAGTTGGAATAGTGAGAGTTGAGCTAGGAGTTAGTATTTTCTAAGAGAAAGTGCTAAAATACTGTGGATACTTGAATTGTTGCAAACTTGGGTGATTCAATATAAGTAAAGACATTGTTCTTTGGTGCTCTTTCTTATGTTATTCACTTTGCATGGTTCTTGTTTGTCCAGATCTTTGAGAAATTGCTTTAAATTTGTGGTTTCCTGTTAGATTTTAGATTTAGATGTGATGCAATGGTGTTAGTGATTTGAGATCTGAAGTGTTTGAGCAATCCTTGGTCCATACTTTTAGTAGCTTGTTGATTGTAAGTTGTGTAAAGTTAGCTTGGGCCTTAAATTTATGTGCTAAGTTCAATTGTGGGTATTTATTCATTTCAATTGCAGAATAAGGTTGATTTGTGTGAATGCTCCATGATCTGAAAAATCTTTATTTCCTTAGAAGATTGCATTGTTTCTATGAGATTGTAGGTTTAATATGGGTTAAGAAGAAATTGGTTTTGGGGGATTGATCCACTTTGGATACCATGTTGTTTGCACAATTGGTCTTAGGAATTATTTTAGTTTTAAAATATCTTTAAACCCTTATCTTTTGTTGTTTCTTGTGAAATCTAAGTTAGTTTCAAGATTAAAAGTATCACCATATTGCAAGATTTGATAAGTCTGAATTTTCTAGCATTTGTTTTGTAGGGCCCTTGTGATTACCAGCATTTTCACATTTATCACTGGGTTGTTTTTGCATTGTCAAGACCTGACATTAGAGACCTTAGGGTTATCTCTTGAGGCTTGCTAATAGAGATTTACCTTTCAAGAGAGATAAAATATCATATTATGTCTGAGTTGTTGTGTAGAAAACACCACCAATAGGGATGACAACATAGAGATAGGACTTAAGCGCGAAACCTAGATGACAGTGCCAGAAAAAAGATGCCTGTGCAGCTAGATATGGAAAAAATTGCTAAAAACATGCTAAAATTCACAAAAAACGAGGTCTTGAGACCTACCTGGTCCACCTCATGACCCTCAACAATGTCATCCCTCAACTGCTCAAGTCTTGGTGCTTCATAATCTCTCCTACTCGACATTTTGCTGATTTTTCTCTCACAAAAGTCAGCAATTTGCTCGTAGTGAATAGTGAAAATGACCCTTCTAAAGGCCCACCTAGGTATATATAGGCACCCCAGGGCCTATTTTTCCTGAAGTTTGTGGCCCCTCGGTTTCTCCTAAATTTAACCCTCCTAGCTGGGGGAAAACTTAGGAGGGGGAATATAGTCACCTCTTGACCATATTTTTCTTCTGAATCAATGACTTTTTTCTTGATCATTCTTCTTGCTATTGTAGCTTCTTCCAATTTTTGAAACTGACCTAAAATTTGAGTTTTGTAGGTTAAAATTTTACCTGATTTTTCACTACCACTTTGTCGTTATTTGTTGAGCTCGGTTGCTAGGGGAACCTTCGGTGCCAGTTAGCTCGACTTCGATGGCCTCAGAGGTCCCTTTTTCTTGGCACACAAATTCGTAAAATTTAAATTTGGGATAAAAAATTTCTTCTCTACTTTAGTGTGGTTGATTTTTCCCAAAATCGAGCCCACTAAAGTGGGCGAAAAATATAATGTTATAGAATTGCACCTAGGGGCAATTCCACATTTTTGCACTTTTTCCTAGCATTTATGACACCTTAAAGCATTAATGAAAAAAATCCCATGAGTCATAATTTCTCAATTTTGACCCAATGTGGACTAGTGGTGGAGCAATAGAAGCCTAATGACACGTTTCCCAAAAATTTAGGCTTTGGCTACCTGCACAGTGCGCTAGTATCCTAGCAATTTTATGAGTTTGAAATGAGGAATCTAGAATATTAACTCTCTCGACATGTGTCCTAGCAATCATATTTCAAATGTAACAGCTCTTTTCTTCCCTTGCATGCAATAAAAACCCCTCATTTGCTCTCATTTATGGGTTCAAGTCATTCAATCAAGCTCTCTCTTCACTTTTCACTCTTGAGTTCTCTTCATTCTTGATAACAACACTCTCACAAGTGAAGCCATGCTAGATTGAGGTCCTTCCAGCAGCTATAGCTCTCAAGCAAGCACTCAACGGTGCATCGGTGTGCTCTGGAGAGTGTCTAGCCTTGTGGGTAACGCTCTCTCTCTCTCTCTTACTCTTTTCTATGTACTCACTCATTTACTATTTAGTGGTGTGGGTTCTATTCCTGAAGTGGGTTTTTCTTTCACCACACACTTTGTCTATTTTGTTTAAACTCCTTTTCTATCTAGCTGTCTATGGAGGTGAGAACACCAAAACGAAGGTCCAACTGAGGCAGACCCATATATAGCCCCAACCTTTTACCCTCGCTCTTTTGTGCGTAGGTTTTAAAGCAGAGCTTAGACTGAAGACCCAAATGTCTGATTAAAGGTAAGTTTTCTCTAAGTTCTCCTTGTGCTTTACTCTAAGTTTTCTCTTTCTGTTTGATTATTTTGTTCATAAGACCTTAGATCCAAGTTAGGAGGTAAAACTTTATTTTTCCCACCTAAGTTCCTAAGCTTTTTGTTGCTTAGGATGCCAACGCGCTACTTTGATGATAGCATGCAGTGCTAGTGTCCTGAATCTATGCTTTTGTCCTTTGGCCGAGAGCTCCTCTATCAAAGGAAAAAACCCAGAAGTTTCACTCCCTTAGGATCTGAAGTAGTCTTTTTTGAAGTATAACTTGTGTACATTTTCTTTACAATTTCTTCATTCTATTTATGCTGAGGTGGATAAGGGCAGTTCATTCCTTGGTGATCTCTTGAGAATGAAGAGACTCGTGTGCAATGAATCCCTCTTATCTCACAATAAGATAACAAAGATCAAGGAGGATGATCAATCTCGTAGGATAAAAAATCTCATGGTAAACCAACAAAGGCACAAAGAGACATACGAATACAATAACGACACAAGATACATCATACAATGTCAAAATTAATGCAAGAAAAGATGAACTAGCAAGTTGCATTATGCCAAGTCCATCAAACACACTCACATGGCACCACAGACAAGAAAGTTTTGTTGCAACATGCTCAGTAGCCATGAAAAACATGCTCACAAGTGCAGTCCGGTATACACTCGATGAGCCCAAAAAAGTGAGAAACACACAAGGTCTAGTGCAGTCTGATATACACTAGGTGTGTACTCACAAAACAAGCTGCAATGGGAAATTCATGCCAGGTCTACAAGCTCCCATACATCAACCATACCAAAATTTATACTCCCTAATAACTTTGATAAGGTGTTGCTTATGTCAATCACAAGGCTAGCAAGCTGCATTATGCTAGACACTCATGAAATAAAGGCACCGCCAAGAAAGTTGTGTTATGCTTAGTGGCCAAAATTTTTGGTTTAAGATAATTAAAGGGGTTTTTCTTAGTTCATGAAAGGTCTCACTTTAGGGAACATCACACTTAATATCACTATCAAGAGAGGACTAGTCGAGAGATAAAATATTTACACCTTAGGGAATGCATGCCATAACATTAACACCAAGAGGAATGTCATATGCCAAGAAAGGTCATGCTCTTGAAGGACATCAATCCCAATGTCACCAACAAGAAGACACGTCACATGAAATAAGAAGACCAGACTTTGAACAAGAGGTCACAATATCAAGCAAGCAACAAGTAGGAGGCATAATGCCCCCCACTTTAAAGAAAGTTGCTAAACACCATGTTGTGAGCAATTACTTTAAAGTAGAGGATGATAAATGTCAATAGATAAAAGAGACATGAGAGCTTATTTGGAAATCCCTATGCAAATGATATGTTTCCAAATATAGATACTGTTGATGGTCCTTTTGGCACAGCAACATGCAAACAGAATATTGCTACTATGTTTCTCCTGAAAGACAAAGACAACACATGGATATATTAGCTCCCAAGGTCTTTGTAGTTGGTTCTCAACTGTGCTAATGTCCCTTAGTGGTCAATGTAATAGTAATGTTCAAGGGGCCTGTTGGTGTGAGCTTCTGGATTGTTCTAAGATCAAGCATGAATTTAAACCTACTCTAACCAGGGGTTTTAAAGAAACAACAAAAGATAGATCAGAGTTTTGGGACAGAAGAGAATGAAAATTCTTCTAACTTAACCAAACTTGCTACCTTTCAAGGAGTTTGTTAACTAAAACTGCAGAACAAAGTAAACTTGTGATTGACACACAACATCTTTCATTCACAGTGCTAATTCAAATAACAGATTTTAAGTCACCATTCAAATAGAACACAAAATAACATTTCATTCCTTGAAGGCTTCACAAATCAAATGATTAACTTAAAACAAATATCACCCTGGAACACAATATGAAGTAGATTAAATCTTATTGCTTCTACTGCAAATGAAACAGATAAGCAATATTTACAACGCTGGCACAATCACCAATGTACAGAGAATCTATGACTCCAAATTGTTTCCATTTACACTAAGAGAACTTGGAAAATACATTACAGTCTGTACTGAATCTAATTGCCAAACAAGAAGACAAAAGGAGCTCCCATTACTAAGAATCGGGATGCAACTTTATCTCCTTCTGTTAACTAACTAACTCCTAGATTTTTTTTCTTCTAACTATCTATTCTAACACTATATCTTCTCCTTTTCTTCCTTCATTTTTCTCTACCTCTAACTGTCTAACCTTTTTTAAGAGGCCAGAATGGCCTATATATAGAATGTTAAAAGGAATG
>VDFB02047230.1:80970883-81096953 GCA_007258455.2 Sequoia sempervirens | reverse complement strand
GGAGGATCATTCCGTCTATGAAACTTCATATCGAAATGATTCACCAGACTTATACTCAAGGTTCGTAAAAGCTACGAACTCTGCTTCTTATAATGTTGTTGGGCACACCTACCATACAAGAAGAAACAAACAGAACATGGATCAACAACCTCATATTCCTACATCTCAACCCACTCAAGTTCCTACTTCTTTACTACCTTCTCAACCAAGTCTCCCTTCAACACCCAAACTTGCGATTAGAGCACCAGGTGATTATGATCTTGTCGAGCAACTTCATGTTGCTCCAGCTAAGACCTTACTTTGGGATTTTCCTTAGACTGCTCTAATTTATTAGGAGATGCTTCAGGAAGCCTTGCATAAAATTCTCTTGCCTACCTCTACTAGGCCTACAGATGTTAATGCTTTGTTGGCTCATATTCGAGCGGATTTTCCAAATATCATGTTCCATCCACAAGAACTCTCGCCTTTGGATGTGCATAAGCAAGCAGATCCCTTGATGATTATAATTAATGTTAATAATATTGGTATTAGGCGTACTCTCATTAACACCGGTTCGGCTCTCAATGTCTGCGGTATCGACTTACTGCCTAAGATTAAATTTGATTCATCTTCTCTAGCAACTTCTTCCTTGTACATTTATGGGTTTGATAATGTTGGTTGTCAAGCTCTAGGCACAATAATACTGCCTTTGTAGCTAGGTCTCGTTACCTTACCTACTTTGGTTTATGTGATGCTTGGCCCTTTACCTTACAATCTTCTATTGCGGAAACCTTGGATTCATGCTATGGGTGTTGTAACTTCTACTTTACACCATTCCTTAAAGTTCATCACAAATAATCAGGTGATCACGGTTAAAGCTGATCTAGAAGCTATTCATCTTTGTGAGCTAGCGGCTGCTAATCGAGCTTCAGTCATCTCCACTCTTAAGAATTGTATTCCATCATTAATCATGGACGCTATGGCGTGCTGCTCAATGATACCCTCTATGGAGGTTGTCCCCGAAGTGAATGTCGTTAAAGACAAATCACCTAAAGAAAAAAGTCCTAAGTATTCTCTGTCTTCTCCCTCCTCTTCTGAGTCAAATGCTTTCTTTGGTGATGATTGGGGCTCTCTAGAATTCTCTGAATTCTTCATTGTAGAATACAAAGCAAGTCCCACTTGTATAGAGTTTCTGAATGCCTCTGATGTGAAGATGAACGATACTCCCGGTAAGGAAGGGAAATGTGATCTTGTCATGGAAACAAGCCCTTCCCCTATTGAGGAGAGTAGTCCCACTCTTGTGAAGGAGTTTAATGTTTTCAAACCAATTGAAGAAGGTGAAAGTGCTCCTATGGACGTGTTCGATGTTCATTGGTGGAATGAAACCCTCTACATAGAGCCACCACCTCCCGAAGTTTCATAAAATCGTTATGGTTTTGGATATGAACTCGCTTCTCAGTATGGCTATGGGTAGAAGGGCCTAGGGTGTATCAAGCAATGAATTCAATTCCTTATCCATTTTAAGCCATGAAATCACTATCTAGGTTTGGAATGCTCTATTGAACAATCTAAGTAGAAACCTTGGTGGAGTGTGCATATTATTTTGGCCAAACCACTGAGTTTGGTCCATCCTCAATTGATAGAGGATAGGGGGCGGACCAAGAAAATCCCTTTAGATGTCTTCTCTTCAAATGAAGCGCTTGAGGAATTCCTAGGTGCCTACTCTCAATTGCCTCCCTTCCATCACAAGAGATGATTCTCGTATCGCTTGCATGAACAAGCGTACTAAGAAGAATTTTTCTTGAGTATTGATGAGGAGGACCCTCTATCAATGTTGGTAATGATGTTCCAATATTGCATCTTGAAGATCATAGTTCCCTCCTTGAAGGAGATACTACTGAAATCTCTATGGATCCTAAGTCTTCTGAAAAAGTAATTAAGATTGGGAAGTGTCTTTCTTTTATGCTAGAGTTTTGTTCCATTCAAATTCTTTTATACTCATATCCTAATATCGCTATTGGACATAGCAGATAAGTGCTTGGTATTGATGAGTCTATAGTGGTTCATAATATCATCTTATGTCCTAACGCCAAGCCGGTTAAGCAAAAAATATGAAAGATCAATCCCAGGGTGGCATTGATGTTTAAGATTGAGATAGAGAAGTTGTTAAAAGTAGGCTTTATCCATCCAATCAACTACTCCCCTTGGATCTCGAACATAGTTATCATTAGTAAACCTGATGGTCGTATTCGTATATGCATTAAATTTTGTGATCTTAATAAGGCTTCTCTTAAGGATGATTTTTTGCTACCTAATATAGATATGATTGTGGATTCGACTACAGGCCATGCATTGTTATCTTTTATGGATGGTTTCTTAGGTTATAATCAGATCTATATTAATCTAGAAGATCAGTACAAGACAACCTTCACTACCCCTCGGGGTGCCTTCTATTATATGGTCATTCCCTTTGGGTTAAAGAATGCAGGGAAAACTTACCAACGGGTGATGACCCTAATATTTCATGATTTTATTCATAAGATCTTAGAGTATTATTTTGATTACATCTTGGTAAAATATATAACTCGTCAAGACCATGTGAAGAACCTTCATCTTATTTTTGAGAGGCTTTGGCTCTATAGGATGATACTCAATCCCCTTAAGTGCATCTTCAACGTGGACACTGAAAAACTTTTGGGATTCATAGTTTCTCACCGTGGAATCAAAGTTGACACAAATAAGATTGATGCTATTGTTTTTTATAAGGTAAGCAGGGAATTTGAAAGGGACTTGACCCTTTTACATCTATAAAGATTCAACAATAAGAAAAACTTGACAAGGAACATCAACAAAAACAGGCCTCACGGCTAGCAGAACCAAACCTAGTAGAACAACAAAGGAGGAACGGGAAACACTACCTTTAGAATAGGCCATCAGGCCACACAACAAGCTGCAACACAATAGTCAACCCATCACCACACCAAGGGTGGATAAAACTAGATGCACAACAAACCAATACAAATAGATTTTAATAGGGCTCTAAACCCCAAACATCCTTTAAAATAGGCCTTACAGCTAACAAAATAGGCCAGTTGACCACCCCCTGGGCTACAAAAACAACACCTAAACATCCAATCCATTAGCAAGATAGGCCTCAAGGCCAGAAGAATAGGCCAACAGGCCAACCATGAAGCAACAATATCATAAGCGAAAAAATTTGAGCCTATCATTGCTCCTTGAAACAACCATTTTGTGGTGAACCTATCACTTTTAGTACTGATAGAGCACAAATCCCCCATCAACCAACTTTCCTCTCCACCTCCATAGGAGATAGCATAACCATTCAACAAAACTCTTAAAAAACCATCCCCTGTAAGAAAGTTGGTTCAACACATCAAGATCCCCAACCAAAATAGGGGAGTGAGGGAGCCCAACAAAATACTGAGGAGTAATAGCCAACCCAAAGCACCACCCAGCCAAAAGCACCAACTCAGTCTCCACCTTAGAAGGAGAGAGCTCCCCTCTATAAGAGAAGACGAAAAGAGAACCAAAACCACCAATGACACTCTTCCCCTGCACAAAAGGGCTCCACCTCAAAAGGAGTAGACAAAGGAAAAGGAAGCATCCCAACATGGCCACAACATATAAATCCACCTCTATAGGAGAGGGCTCAACCTCTGAAGGAGTAGTCTCCACCTCCATAGAAGACCATAGCTGTAGAACCTAGTGGGAAGCTAAAACACCAGTAGAAAGAGTAGACACCTTATCCCTTGGTAGCACGAGAAAATGGTAGAAAAAGGAAGCTATTGGAGTCACCTCAGCCAAATCTCAAGAAAAAAAACTTCCACGAACCTTTAGAAAGAACATTTACAGCAGCACAACGTTGTCCAAACTCCAAACCACCAAGGCCAAAATAGAAAAATGGTTGAAAAAACCACAAAAAAAATGAAAACAAACATTCTCTCCAATCCTAATGACTCTAGAGCAAGAACCAAGAAATTTTGAGATAGGGCAGAGCCCCCACCACCCCTGGAAGAACTTCCAAAGAGAGCCAACTAGAAACACACAACAAGGGTCAGAACACAAACTAGAAACATAAGGAAGAACAACCACGGCCAACCCCAACCACATAGCAAGGAAAAGAGCGGGGGAAAAGGCCAAAGCCAAGGCCACAACATATAAATTGAACACCCCTGCCAAAAAACTTCCCAAACTAAGAAACAACAGAGGTCCTACGACCTCCAACAAGCCAACAAACAAGACAACATAAAGCAAAGAACAATCCAGATCCGACAATAGGACAGAGACATCCCCAAACCCCACTTGAAGTAGGAGGCCAAGGAAAAATAGGGAACTGGAAAGAGGACCAACCTAGAAAAAAACCAACATTAAACCCTCAAAGATAGGAAAGGCAAAGGAGGAGTAACCCCATAAAGCAAACACTCCATCCAACCGCACTAGAAATTCCCCTAAAAGACACGAGCCACTAAATCCGTCAGGGGTAGGAGGAGACAACAAGAACAAGTGCGCCAAGGTCTCAATAGAATCACTGCTAACCAAATAGAGGAAAGGGAAAGAGAGCCTTCTCCAACTGCTCAACATGAAAGAACCTAGACAAAGGGCTCCAAAACAACAATAGGAATCATCATCATCATCTGAGTCTGCATCTCCATCGCCAATCTCACCAAATAAATTCAAAAAACTTGTCTCGTGCCCTTTCTCACTCGGAGCCATTCTTAAGGTTCAATGTTTTAAGATTGATGCTATTGTTAACATTCCTCCACCCATGAATATTACTAAATTACAAAGTTTACAAGGGAAAATTTAGGCGATTCGTAGATTCATATCTCAGTTGGCTGATCGTACTCTTCCCTTTACTCGTCTATTAAAGAAATATGTCTGCTTCATATGGGATGAAGAGTGACAGAAAGCTTTTGAGTCAATTAAAGCCTATTTGGCCAATCCTCCTGTATTAATGCTAGCTATGCAAGATAGACCCTTTTTTCTTTACCTCGCAACGTCACCATATGCTTTGGTAGCTTTTCTGGCCTAGTATGATGATTTCAGGAAAGAGAGAGCGGTCTACTACATTAGTCGTGTTCTAGTCGACTACGAAACTCTTTACTCCTCCATGGAGAAGCAATTCCTTGCTCTTTTCTTTGCTACACAGAAGTTAAGGCACTACCTTCTCCATGTTGAAATGCATGTCATTGTAAAAAGTGACCTTCTAAAGCATTTATTCTCTAGTGCCAACCTTGATGGGAGGTTAGCAAAATGGGTAATGTTACTCTCTGAGTTTGACATAAAGTTCATTACTCAAAAGTCAATAAAGGGTCAAGCAGTTGTCGATCAATTGGCGGATGCTCCCTCATCTCGCTCCTTCCTAGGGTTAGATTTGTTTCCTGATGAGAACATTTTTGCGATTAACTATGACCTTGAATAGAAAATGTACTTCGATGGGTTGAGATGTCAGACTAGTTTCGAGGCGGGTGTAGTTTTAATGTCGACCAAAGGTAAACCGGTCCCTCTCTCCTTTCTATTGGAATTTCCTTGTACTAACAATATCACCAATTATGAAGATCTCATTGCCAGCTTGCATGTCGTGATTGCACTAAAGATAAAACATCTCCACATACTAGGTGATTCTGAAATCATTGTGAACCAAATCACGGGAGCCTATCAAGCCAAGAAAAGTAAGTTGTCTCAATATCGGGGCCTCGCTTTGTCTTTGCTCAAACGGTTCTCCTCCTTCATGATAGAAAACATCACTAGAAGGGAGAATAGACATGTATATTTCATGGCAAGTGTTGCTTCCTTGGTACCCTCGGATGAAGATACAAAAGAATACCACTTCATGGTTCAGGTCTTGTGAATCCCAACAGTTTCCGATCAACTTGAATCTGATGCCTTTGTGTGTTCTCACATGGACTCGGGAGAATGGTTCTCTAATATTTACAACTACCTAAAGACTGGAAGCTTTTCCGATGATGCAACGAAGAACGATCAAACTCGTATACAAAAGCTTTCATCCCGTTATGTCATTTTATTTGATGTTTTCTATTGAAAATATTATAACGGTTTGCTTCTTCGATGTATCACTAAAGCAGAAATACCCCTCACCCTTAAGGAATCCCATTTAGGCTCTAGAGGTGGACACTTTGGAGGTAAATCCCTAGTGAGGAAACTGATACACATGGGGTACTTTTGGAAAATGATGGAATAATATTCCTTCGATTTTGTTAAAAAGTGCCCTCAATGTCAACAACATAGTCGTCTTATTCACACACCTACACAAGAGTTACAAAATCAGACCTCTCCTTGGCCATTTGCAAAATGGGGCTGGATATTATTGGAAAAATATCACCTCCTTCTTCTAAGGGACATACCTTTATCATTACCGCTACAGATTACTTCACGAAGTGGGTCGAAGCCATTCCACTTTGATCCACGAATAGTAAAGCTATCTATAGTTTTCTTCTGAAAAACATTATTTCTTATTTTGGATTGCCTACTACACTGGTCTTTAACAATGGTACACCATTCAAGAACAAGGAAGTAAAGCAATTCTTAGATAAATTCCACATTCAACATAGATTTTCTACACCTTACTATCTGCAATCTAATGGTCAGTCAAAAGCATCTAACAAGACTCTTTAGCTCATTCTTCATAAAATAGTTAATAAGCATAGTAAGTATTAGCACATTTAACTAACATATGCTTTGGGGGCCTATTGCACGAGCATCCGTACGGTGACGGGAACGGCGCCTTACAATCTTGTGTATGGTGTTGAGGCTATCATGCCTTTAGAGTTGGAGATTTTGTCTCTATGGGTTTCCCTTAATGGGTTAATTGATGATGAAACTTATCAAGCTAATTATTTGCATCAACTAGAGATGCTTGATTAGCATCAATTACAGGCCCTTGATCATCTTAAATCTTATCAACGATCATTATCAAGATAGTATAATCAAAGTGTGCTTCCTATAACTTTTAAGTTGGGAGACCTCATTCTTTATGATAATCAGAGAAATGTAAATGTGTCGCTTGATTAGAGAGGGAAATTTAGTCCTAACTGGTTGGGCCCTTACATTGTCATCTCTGTGTATGGTTCGGGTTCCTATGGATTATCTTCTATCAATGGAACGCCTCTAAAAGAGCCCATTAATGTGATGCATCTCCATTGATACTATGCATAGTGACTGACTTGTCATGTGTGTAGTGTTCTCTATTTAAGGGTAGTAGCATTGCATGTGTTGACATTATTCATTAATACATTATGAATTTTTTGTGTTATGATATGACCATGTGTATGTGTGTGTAATATACATACATATGTCTTGCTATGCTACATATCCATGCATCACATTACATCTTTTAATATTTAATTAACATACAACCATGTGTGTTCATTAAATCATATTAGTATCTAATGTAAACATACATCCATATAAGCATATAATATCCCTTCCATCAACATACATGAAAATAAAGAAGCATACACATCAAAATACACAATGCCATGATGTTGAAACCAGTATATATATATATATATGTATCAAATTTCATATACATGTATCGGGCCACTACTTTAAAAAATGAGTGGCTACTAAATATATGTCTATACAGATGATCAATAAAAAATATATATCTCTCGCTACAAAACTGATATACAAAATGGGAGGTCCCTATGGTTGCGACGCGTGGCTCCCGGAGCCCCCTGGCTTTGGTTGCTACTACTGTGCTCTAGGGAGAGGTTGCACAGTGGTCATGGACCTGGATCAATGGGAGTGGGATGCAGACAGAGCTACCCACATCCCCTAATCTCTCCCTACAAGGAGCATATCGTGAACTATGCTTATGTCAGCTCTTGCCGTAGTTGTTGAACATCTACCGGGATCACAGCTATCAGTTGCCTGTCAAGGTTATTAAGGTGGCTCTAAAGGGAATCACACACCTGCTTGGTGGCATCGACCCTTGTCAAGGTTTTGTCTCACTCGTCAAGCATTGTCCGCAACTCCCTCAATAGTTGGTCACGCTACCCTCGATGAGTGGTCACCTCTACAGTCAACTGCATTATCTCCATTCCCCACTCCTCATAAGCAACCCTCAGATGTACTACCAGCTTGAAAATGTGGGTATGTCGCCCTGTGGACACTAGTCGGTAAGCCTTGAGAACCGTCCCCTGAATAGGAACGTCAGGGGCCACCTCTGATATGCATTGAGCCATAAGCCCAGTCCATCCTTGTGCATCCTCTGCAACCACAAAAGGAAAGAGTGAAATCAGTATCACATGGCATATGTTTGTAATCATAAACAAAGAGAGCTAAATGTATTGAAATATAAATAACATCCTTAGTATACTTGGGTCCCCTAGTTGCCATGTGGGGTCAGGGTGAGGAGCGACATTGGGACCCGCACTGCTGGCATCGGTGGTCACTCCTAGTGCCTCGAAGGCCACCGCCGCTGTAGCAGTAGGTGCTAGTAGTGCCAAAAAGATGGGGGTAGCTAGTGGAGGGTTTGACCTCCTCCGCCATCTCAGCCTCTGCAATGCTACCTCATCCTGCTACAGTCTCTCCTCCTCCTCGGCTTGTTGCCACCCTCTCCGCCTATCCTAAGGTGCTAGCGTTGGCACATCCCCCTATAGGTTGGGATCCCCTCCAAGGGAATCCTTGTCGAACATTGGATGAGGATGTGCTTATCTCACCACCCTCTAAAATCTACAGCAATCCCGACATTATATGTTGGCGCTATGGGCGACAAATCCTGATTGGGCTCGTCATCATCTGAGGGGACAAGATTGGTGATGGTAGGGTGGGGACGATCCCCAAGTCTCGCTGTACTCTTGTAATCCTATGTGTACGTGGGAACATCAGGAGGAATGGTTTTCACATGGAATATCAATGCTAATGAGTTCTATTTGCAGTTCACTAGGGTTAAAAGGGAGGTTAATGAGCCTATAGGGTCATTCAATAATAGATTCCATCGTGCCTACACTAGGTTGTAGGCCCCCTATGCGGTGGCTAATGCTACTGCCCTGGAAGTTTATTATGAATCTCTTGACAGTCTTATAGCCACTTTCCTCAAGTGGAAGCCTAATCCCCCTAACACTTTGCTTGATGCTTATGCAGAGGCAGTTAAGCTTAGCACAAATTTGAGGCAACGTTTGTCAAGACCCTTTCCATATTTAGGACTTGTTGCTCACCCAGGAAAAATTCAAGCACTCAATCAAGCTTTGACCAATCATATAGCCATCATCAATCCAGTGCCACAACTGCCCTTGGTCCTACATCTAGGTCCTCCAATGAATCAAGCCCAACAAATCCCTAATTATCCTCAAAGTATCAATCAACACATCAATTCACAACAACAGGCTGATTTTCCCACTTACTTGCAAAATTCTGAGGTATTGAACTAGTCCATAGGCTTAGGAGAAGCATCAGGATACCCTCAGAATAATATGAGTTCAGTTCCTTATAGTAACCCTGACAAAGAAAGATTAGATGATCTGATAGAACAAGTTAAGAAGTTGAATATGAAAGTAACTTATCTAAGGAACCAAAATAGTCAACTTCAAGCTGCTCAGAGGAATATTCAGTCCACTTATAATAGGGAGAATACATATTCTACACAAGGGCATGGATAGAGCTTTGACAGAGGATAGTCGAGAGGACAAGGATTTGATAGAAGACAGTCACCTAGGAAAAATAGAACATGGAATTCAAGGCCAAATAATGGAGGTGTCCCTACTCCATTAGATAAACCTCCCAATCAAGATAAGCCTTCAAGTGGTGTGTATCTAGCTGAGGAAACTCTATCAGGGTGATGCAGACTCCACAAGACAATCCAACATTTGGAATTAGACTGTCCTGAATTCTAGACTATTGCATCCATCTTTCAATATGAGGTTGAAAACAATTCCAACAATCAAGAATTGGTACCATCCGGCCCTTATGATTCTTTAGTAATGGTGTTGAATCATGCTCCTTTCCCACAAAGTGAAGAGAATAAGCCAGAGCATGAATCAAGTGAACCATATGACAAAGTAGAACAAGTGTGCAATGAGGATGATATTTCACAATTGTTCAATGAAGGAACTGAGAATGATAATGGTCCTTTATATGAGGAATAAAATGACATTGAAGAGGTCCAAATGTTCCAAAAATGCACCAGAAAGTATTATTTAGGGAGCAGGAAAGCTGGAGGACCATTCACTACATCAATTCCTCCAAATAACTTCACCACACCACCTGACCCATATGCCAGTAACAATCCATCCTATCCTCATGTGCCCACACAATATTTTTTGAAAGGAGGACAGTCTGATTCCTCTAATGGAAAGAACACTAATGAAGGAAAGGAAAAGTTGGTGGACCATCCTAAGGACACTCGTGCTGATATGAACATGGAGCAATTGGGTGAATATGTAGTTGAGGAGCTCAAGAAATTAAAAGTAAGTCTTTCTACTTTTGAATTGTTAAGAGTTCTTGTTATTAGAAATGCAGTCTTAGGAAATTTTAAAACTTACATGGTTCCTCAAGATAGGGTAGGTAACAAAGTAGTTGGGAAGACCCCTAACTCACAGACACCAAGAGATCAAAGTCAAGTATAATCTAGAGATAAAGGGAAAGAAAAGGATAGGCTCAGCTAAGTCTATTTCAAGGCAAGGCATAAACTCCTCCTTTAGTGATTTATGTCTGTCTTTTTTGGAAAAACTTACATAATTTCCTCCTAGACTCAGGAGCCTCCACAAACGTCATGTGTTTTGTTGTCTGTAGAGCCCTACGTATTACTCCCACAGCCTCTCAATGAAAGGTCACTCAGTTGGACAAGACAAAGGTGAATGTGGTGGGAGAGCTAAATATGATTCCTATGCAAATTGCCTCAGACCCTAGGATTCAACAAATTATCAACATTCAAGTGGCAGACATTCCTGATACATATGGTTTGATCCTAGGTAGAGATTTCACTAAGGCATTGAATGGGTATGTTTCAACTAACTATTCTCATATGTGGCTTCCTTGGAAAGGAGTTCCAAACCAAATTAGGATTCAGAGGGAACCAAGGATGAAGTATGTAATCATTGAATATCAAAACACTTCAAATGAGATATTAGTATTAGAGGTCAATCTTGGGAATTATGTACTGGCATCTCCTCCTCTAGAACTAGGTGCAGATGAAATCTTCATGCTACAGAGCATACCCAATGAGCTCACATTAGAATCCAATAGCACTGGAGCATTGGTTGAATCAATAGAGGAGGGTTATGATCAAGAAGATGGTCATCTCACATTGTTGGATAGTTTTCAAGAGTTTATTCAGAAGTGTATAGAAGATCAAATCCAACTAGGCAGAAGTATGAATTTTGAAGAGTTACTTCTTCCAAATTGGTGCAGGGTCCACAATGCCTCTCATTTAGAATTCAAGTGTTGCCTTTTCCAAATAGCAGTAGAGAAAATACAAAAATGCATCAATCCATCTCTAGCTATTAGGATAAACATACAGAGTGCTCAAGATGATCCCAAAGGCAAAAGCCTAATACCTCTGGAAGAACCTCCAAGTAGCAGCAAAACTAATGAGGATATATCAAGAGGGTCAAGGACTGTTGGTTTTTGGACACTCAGATTTGATGGATTCAAGTCTAAGCAAGGTGTTGGAGTTGGATTTGAGCTAATCAGTCCTAGAGGTAATACCTTTTTTTCTACTCATAGATTCCAATTCCACTGTACTAATAATGTAGTTGAATACAAATCCTTGATTCATGGATTGTTGATGGCATTAAGAAAAAGGGTTAAAATTCTACAAGTTTTTGGAGATTTTGAGCTGGTAGTTAGGCAGGTCAGAAAACAATATTCATGTCATGATAGAAGGATGACTAAATACAAACATAGAGTTTGGGATCTCATTGAGGGGTTTGATGCTTTCAACATTCAATTGATACCTCGCAGCAAGAATCAAACTGTAGATTCTTTGGCACATGTAGCCAATACATTACAACCCTTGTCACTTTCAGGTTTGAAGAAGTTCACTATGGAGCTCACTCCAGTGCCATTAGTGCTCGATAACGTAACTAATTTTTAGGTGTTTGAGGATTACAAGCACATTCTTGATTTCATTATGAGCTCTGATGTGTTTACTTCATAGATAATTGATGAAGTGGAGCCCTAGGAAGCTGAAATGGACCTAGAAGGAGTTATCAATCTGAAACCCAACACCATTCCAAGAGGGATGGTATAGCTGGAGAGAATTTTTGATTTGGATAGGATAAAAGATCAAGAACAACAAGCTAAGAAGGAGTCCATTAGCAATCAATGTGATACCTACAATATGGGAACTCCAGACATTGTTAAGAATGTTTTTTATCAGGAAGGGATGTACTCCAGAAGAAAAGAGAGGAATAATAGATGCGCTTCATACATATCAAGATGCTATAGCCTGGAGTTATGAAGATTTGAAAACATATGATACTTCAATCATTACACATACTATTCCTCTCAAACCAAGTGCCAAGTCGTTCAGACAAAGAAAAAGAACAATCAATTCCTTGTTTGAACCAATCATTTAGAAGGAGGTACAAAAGTTATTATCTACCCATATCATATTTCCAGTTAGGTATTCAACCTGAGTTGCCAATTTGGTTCCAGTAAGGAAGAAGAATAGAGAAATCAGGCTTTGTGTTGATTTCAAAAATCTCAATCGTGCCTCAGAAGAGGAAAACTACCATGTCCCATCATTGGATGAAGTGTTAAAAATAGTTAATGGATCCTAGATGTTGTCCTTCCTGGATAGATACTCAGGGTATAATCAGGTCATGGTGCAATATGAGGATAGACATAAAACTGCCTTCACCACGAAGTGGGGGACCTTTGCTTATAGGAGAATACCTTTTGAGCTAATCAATGTAGGGGTGACCTTCCAGAGGGCTATGGACATTGCCTTCAAAGGTATCATTGGTAAGTGCATCATTATTTATATGGATGATTTAACAATTTTTTCCAAGAAGCGGGGAGATCATATTGCTGACTTGTGCAAAGTATTTCAAAGTTGTAGAGAATTTTTTATTTAAATCAATCCAAAGAAATGCATCTTTGGAGTCACTGAAGGGAAGCTGTTATGGCATGTTATTTTAGAAGAAGGCATCTCTATTGATCCAGAATGAGTAGAGGCAATATTGAAGATCCAACCTCCAACCAGCAAAAAGGAGATGAAATCCTTCTTTGGAAAAATCAACTTTGTTAGAAAGTTTATTATTGGATTTGTAGAAATAGTTAAACCTCTGAATGCAATGCTGAAGCAGGATGCGAAGGTTGAGTGGAGTGCTAAAGCAAAGGAGGCTTTTGTAGAAATCAAGAGGGAAATAGTTGATACCCTAGTATTGGTGAGCCCTAATTATTCCAAGCCTTTCTATATATACTCGTTTGTATTTGATCATTCTTGTGTTGGTATGTTAACTCAGAAATATGACCAAGGAAGTGAGCACCCTATAGCCTTCATGAGTGCTCCATTAAAAGATGCAGAATTGAGATATCCTAGTGTAGAAAAAAAGGATTATGCTTTGGTCAAAGATGTAAAGAAATTCAGGCACTATATCTTGCAGTCAAGCTCCTACTGATGCAAAATGAACTAGCATAATGAAGAGCTAAGTGGGTTATGATGTTACAAGAGTATGATATCGAGATCCAACCTATGAAACCTGTGAGAGGGTAGGGATTAACTAAGACTATGGATGAAATTGGTCCCGATCTCATAGCACAACAATATCACCTTCAGGATGTCTCTCTAGGTGAATGGTATGATGACATTATGTACTATCTCTTAAATCAACAATGTCCTGATCATCTCAATGTAGTGCAGTGGAGACTCTTGTGTTTGAAGAGTGATAGCTGCATACTGAAGGGGGCCATTTAATACAAGAAGAATCTTGAAGGAATTTACCTTTGCTATCTTCAAAAAGAAGAAGTTGCAAGAGTGATGACTGAATTTCATGACAAGTACGGAAAAGGCCATGGTTCTGGACCAGCTACTGCAAATTAGATCTTGAGGGTAGGATATTATTGGCCCACTTTATTCAAGGATGCACACAACTACATGAGGACCTATCATATATTTCAAACTACAGTGAGTAAGGAGAAGCATTCATCACTTCCACTCCAGCCGATAATTGAGGTAAAACCATTTATGCAGTGGGGTTTGGACTTCATTGGTCCAATCAACCCACCTCCCTCTGCAGGCCACAGGTACATTCTCATTATAATTGATTACTTTGCTAGGTGGATTGAAGCTCTTTCTTGTAAGAAATGTACTTCCGAGGTAGTGATCAACTTTATGGAATCAGGTATTATCAATCACTTTGGTTGTCCTAATGCTTTAGCTTGTGATAATGGTCCTGCATTTGCTTCGTTAAAGTTTTCTGGATGGGATTTTGATCATGGAATCATCATTAAGTTTGCTTCTAATTATTATCCACAAGGAAATGGTCTAGCTGAGTCCTCAAATAAGAATCTGTTAACAGTCATCCGTAAATTTTTAGAGAGAAATCCCAAGGATTGGCATACCCAACTCAGATTTTCCCTCTAGGCAGATCATACTAGACATAAAGCCTCTCTAGGAACCTCTCCTTATCACCTTGTGTATGGTTTGGAGCTAGTATTCCCAATCTAGTTGAAAATCCCCACCTTGCAATTCATTAATGATTATTATGATGAAGGGGATAGCCATGAGGCTCATTTGGCTAAACTTCTGCAACTTGAGGAGAAAAGGGATGAAGCGTTAGGAAACTTTGTTAAGCATCAGCGTGTTGTTAAGAGATGGTTTGATAGAAAAGCCAGGGTGAAAGCCTTTAGAATCTCTGACTTGGTTCTGTGTTGGGATAAAGCGGATGACAGAAAAAGGGAGCATGGAAAATTTGACAAGCTCTGGCTTGGCCCCTTCCAAATTTTAGAGATATTGGGAGACAATGCTTTTCACTTGAAAACACTCACTGGCGAGGATATCTCATTTCCTGTCAATGGGCAGTATTTGAAGCATTAATTCCTAGCTTGAGCTGTTTATAGATCTTCCTTGTACATAGTTAGTTTAGGGGTTTTTTTCTTTTGTTTTGCTCTTTGCTTTGTTTTGTTTCCTGTTTTGGTTGCTTTGCTTAAATTGCTTTTGGGTTAGTGTAGGTTTTCCTTAGGTTAGGTCTTAGTTTGCTTTGTTTTTATTTTTTTCAGTCTTGGGTTCCCCTGTCCTCTTTTGGGAGAGTTGTTCTTGCACAAAAATAATTATATTATCTAGGACTGTTCCAGGTATTTATTTTACAAACTTTAATCATCCTTCTAGAATCAATTGGTGGAAATCCTTTACTTGGTGTCACACGTGCTAAATGCTTAAAGTGGATGAGTCACTAGATTAGGTTTGATCTGGAATGTGTTTGGGTCTTACACTTATATACACATCTTAAGAGTCCCAAGGTTGTTAAATGTTCCTTGTGAAGTCTGGTCAAGTGAAAAATCCTATTTTTGCTTCAGTGCCACTATGGTTCTCAGCCCTGAGTGTGAGCTTTATTTCTTACAGGGTGAAAAGGAAAGTTTAAATGATCTTAAAAGAATATCAAAAGAAAAAATATGTATATATATATTGAAAATCAAAAGTGAATTTTCACCTTATCAAGAGTATTTGAATATCTCTACCAGGGCTATGGACGCCTGGCTAGAAGTAGAGCTATGCTTGGGAGAGCCACAATGATAACCTCATCGGGGCTATGGAGGCTTGACTGGCAATGAGGCTCTATCCAAGTTGCTTTTGGAGTTAGAATCTTTATGTAGCTTGATTAGACTAAACTTGGTTCCTGTAGTAGCTAAGGGAGGGAAATGAACACATGTGCACACAATTTGACTCTGGCATAGGAAAGACTTGCTTGTCCATGGACTTTGAAACTCTATTTGTAGTTGACCTAATGCAAGGATTGAAACCATAGTTCTGGGTTCTTGATTCCAGTTTGTCATTGAAATGCTCTGGAGCATTTCCCCAGCAGGAGTCACCGTTTGTTGTGCAATTTTTGCACACACGCCCCACCAGAGGCGGGGACCCTCTTTTGATTGTTTGGTTTTCTTGTTTTCCTTAGGGGTCTTGACCTTTTTTCCCCTTAAGGGATTTGTCTTTCGGTCTTGGTTTTGTTTCACCCATGGTGCTTAATGATCAATCTGCATTTGAGATGTCTTTTTGCAACATCATGGTGATTATCTAACTCCTTGAGGCTGAACCTTACTTGAAATTTTGAATTGGAGGTGAAGTCGGTTAAGTTTGGGGAAGGTTCGGTAATTCTGAGGTACCTCGGATTACTCGAACCTTAATCCGGCCTGGTAATCCAAGCTACCTTGGATTTCCCAAGTCTAAGCCTTCATCGTATTCCTAAACTTTCGGGCTATCCTTTCACATTAATGACATTCATTTATTAGATGGAAAGGGTAATATATTTGGAGTTTACTATTCACTTTGGCCATTTTACATTATGTGAGCATTCGAAATTGAGAGGCGCTTTGGGTATCCCATCCAGCGCATCGTGCTACTCAGGAGCTAGGTGATTTGGCATCATTGTCAATCTCTCCTCGTGCTTATTCAATTTCTTTCGCCCTCCTGTGTTCCATTTCAAGGTAGGGTTCTTTTTTTTCTTTCGCTTGAGCTGGTTTTATATCGATTTTCCCTACTCTGTGTTTAATAAGCTTCTTGTTGAATGAGTCTTTTTTGTGGATTTTAAATGCTTGGGGGTGATTTCCTTGTACGTATCATTCAGGTTTTTTTGTTTCTTGTCACGTGCCTTCGAGAGTGTTAATGATTGATGTCGATTTGATTGGAGTTTAACATTGGTGTTTTTTGGGATTTTTTGAGATTTATCATCTTTGTCACGTTTTGTGATTAGCATCGAGATCAAAGAGTGTCGCTTCGTTTTGAAACTCAATTCAGAACCTTAGTTTTTCAAAACACTAAATGAGGAATCAAGAATCTGATGAATGCGATAGAGGAGTGTTTGAGGATTTTATGTAAATTGTTTGATATGAATTATCTTGAGAACTTAGTGTTGGTCGTGCTATTGAATTGATCCTAATCTACCCTCATAGCATCTTATGAGTTGGACACTTAACAAATTTTGGCACCCGAACTAAAACCTAAAAATTTTGAGGTCGCTCGGATTTTTTGAGCTCTAATCTGCTCAAAGAATCCGAGCCCCTTCGGATTATCTAAATCCATTGTGCATCCAAAAGCCTAAACTCAAAAGGGGCAAACACTTAGTGAATTTCAAGCCTATCCTCCATTCGATAATTCTGAGCTATCTCGGATTCCCAAACGTTAGTTCACCCAGGTAATCTGAGACCCCTTGAAGTACCTAAGCTCCATGAATTATAAACTTCTGATGGATAAGATGACTTGAGTTTTGAATGAAGATGATTTTTTATGTGACTACATGATGCGTGATGTGTCCATGTGCTTAATCATGTTGAGGGACCCCATATATTGAAGATTCCTCATGATCATAAGTTCAAACATGCTTAATCTGAAGAATCCAAGCTCGCTTGGATTACCCGAGCTCTAATCCGACTGGGGAATCCGAGCTTGCTCAGATTACCCAACTTCTTTCATTATGTCTCAAAATTTTAATACTAATCACAAACAATCTTGCATAATGAGGTTATATGATCATTGCATGGGATATTGATTGATTTGAGTGAATTTTATATGCATACATAATGTGATAATGAGATCTTTTAAAATGAATTGCTTGCCTTGTATTGCCATTGGAGTTTGTATTATTATCATTTTGATTTAATGGAATTATCATTGCATTTATTAGTGCTTCATGGAATTAATATAATATGTTATATTATTGTTTTCTATTTTGGTGATCTTGGTCTTTTCTAACAGATGCTAGCAGAATTGAGTCCTGACAACGTATCTAAGTCAAAGGCTACTTTAGCGCAAGAGGAGGTCAAGAAAAGAGCATAAAGGATGAAGTATGACTTCAAGGGAATATGGCCAGAATCCAAGATTGCTTCTGCTTGGTCAAAGATTGCAGACACAAATATGGGACATATAGATTATAATGACTTTCAGTAGAGGATGTATGGAAATACACCAACCCAATTGGCATAGATCATTACTCACACTGGGTTGGCTCAAGCAGCAGAATTCCCACCAACACAACTTTTTTTGGAGCTGGTTTTGGAATGTGCAAAGCACTATGCCTCTAGAACAAGAATTATAATTGGCCCACAAGGAGGATTCATGGAAAATCTTACTGAAGAGTCCATTGCAGAGGTGTTCAATATTGCCTCACATCACAAGCTCATCGAGGAGATTAATATTGGGGAAGCAATAAAGTTTTATGATGAAGACCCCAATAGGGCTTTGGAAATCATGAACAACCCCTGGATACTGAAGCCCAAACCCCACTATTCTAAGTGTTGGAAATGTATGCCTCAAACATTACAGGCTGAAACCTCCATTGGAGCCAAGTCGGTGTGACAACTTCTATGTCTGGCCAACAAGCAGTATGGAATATCATGTTTTGAACAGGTCACTGTGACCTTGCAGGTGTCTTGTCGAACGCTTGTTCTTTGGAGCCTTCGCTATGACATATTGTATTCGCTATGATCTCTTACTGCGTGAAGATCTCTAGCTAACAGGCCATTCAATCGGGCGTCGGGGAGAGTCTTGGATGTTTGCTATGAGTTCCAGCAATAGCTGAAGTCTCACTGACAGTGTTTGGTTTGAGGTCTTCGAGGTAACCCTAATGGTCTCGGGAAGATGTCTCAGCGAACGATGAAGTCTTACCGATAGGGACACACTCGGGAGTCATCGATGTAACACTAAGGTTTCATTATGAAGTCTGGGCGAAGTGTTAATGTCTTGCCGATGATGAGAAGTCTTCGGTGTAACATATATATGTTTGATAAGAACTCTCGGTGAAGGTAATATGCCTTGGTGACTGCCGATGACTTCGGGGTGACAAATGTGATCTCGGAGAAACCTCTTGGTGAGCTTTAAGTCTTGCCGATAGTAATGTTTGGAGCTCGGTATGACTTGTGAGCATTTGGCGTGAGGTCCTGGCGAAGAACAATACTCTTGCCAAATGGTAAAATCACATCAATGAGACTTTTGGACCTCGCTATGATCTCCTGGCGAAAGCGATAGGTCTCGCCAACTGTTTGGAGCTTCGGTGTAACACATGAAAGCTCGTTGGGATGTCTTAGCGATAGCGAGTCTTTCCGAAAGGAAAATTGAAGCCGATACAAGTTGTAAGCTCGGTGAAACCTCTTGCCGATGGAAACGACTCTTGGCGACATCGGCGAGACACTGTTAGTGTCTCACTGAGATGCCAACAAAGTTTGTTTCTTCTAACCGAGCGATGACTATCTACGTGGCTGGTATTCAGCCAATCATAGAAGCCGAATCTGAACAATTAGAAGATTGTTCATTGTGATGGTTCTATGAGGAAGCTCGACGGACATGGATAGACATGGTTATACTCTGTGATTCCAGATTGTGATCGTTTGGTTGTATCGATGGATTGCTGGGTGGTTGTGTGATCAGTAGATGTATTATGTTTTGTAAAGGTTGTAACTTGAAGGTTCTTGTACAAGATTGTTCATGGTGAATGTTGTTGTAAACATACATTAGAAAGATAAGTCTGAAACTTGTATGTAATTATTTGTTACTGTAATACAAAGTGACTTCTCTTGGTGTGGTGGGTTTTTCTCCCGTAAGGGTTTTCCCACGTATATCTGGTGTTCATGTGTGATTTTCTATTACTCTGTTTCTGTTATCTACTTCATAGTGCATCTTAATTGAACTGAAATTGAAAAATTAAAAGTATATCTACATTCTTCTCTGAGTTTTTGACGTTAGGAGAGTTGTTTCCGCATCTAGCTTTCCTTACAAGTGGTATCAGAGCCTGGAAAGTCATGTTATCCTTGTGGGTACATTGGGTTTTTTGAGTCAATTCTGTTCAGTGGGAGTCTTGTAGATTTTGTTATTTTTGCTTACAGGTTGAGATGGCTAGCACGTCTGGAAAGTTTGAAATAGAGAAGTTCAACGGCAGTAACTTTGAGTTGTGGAAACTCAAGATGGAGGATCTTCTAGTTGATCGTGATTTGTGGCTTGCAGTGTCTGGAACTAAACCTACAGGCATGAAGCAAGAAGATTGGGACCCTGCAAATAGAAAATCTAAGGGGTTGATAAGGCTCTATTTGCCAGACTCAGTTCTTCTAAATGTGCATGAGGAGAAGACTGCCTCTTTCTTTGTGGAAGAGACTGGCGTCTATTTATCAGGGGAAGTTCTTGGTGAATAAATTGTTCTTGAGGAAGAAGTTGTATTCTTTGAGAATGTAGGAAGGAGGGTCTGTGGCTAATCATTTGAACACATTTAATATGTTGATTGCTCAATTGACATCTGTTGGTGTAAAAATTGATGAAGAGGATCGCTGTATGCTATTACTGTGTTCTTTGCCAGACTCTTGGGATCATCTGGTGATGGCTATTGGGAGTACAACATCCAATTTCAAGATGGAATATGTTGTTGGTTCTTTGCTATCAGAAGAGATGAGAAGGAAATCTTCTGAGATGGTGAAGGAAGCTCTTGCTATCAGGGGAAGACCGAAAAAGAAAGGCAAGAAGAAGGACAAGAAATCAAAATCAAAATCAAAGGGGAGATCAAAGTCTCCTGGAAAGAAGTCCAAGGTGAAGTGCTAGAACTATGGGTAACCTGGTCATGTCCAAAAGGATTGTAAAGAGGAGAAAAAGAAGAAGAAGGGCTCTTAGATAATGGTTCTTCTCATAGTGATGGTGACACCTTCATTTGCAGCCTTGGCTACACAGCATCAGATGATGTCAGGTGATTGATTCTGGAGCATCTTTCCACATGACATCTCATAGAAGTGGTTCACAAAGTATGAAGAATACAATGGTGGAAAGGTGTACTTCAAGTGATTCAACTTTGAGATAGTTGGCTATGGAAGAGTCAGAATACAATTTCGATGGCGAGTAAAGGGAATTAATGATGTTATGCACATACGGTTTGGCTCAAATTCTTGTTTGTGATTAACGAATGATATTAGGTACAAGTCCCGTTCTCTGGAAATGGCTGCAAGATGACTAGAGGTTCAATGGTGCTGGCTAGAGGTGCTTGAATTGGTACCCTATACAAGCTAGATGCACATGTTGTTCAATGTAACAGTGTCTCTAGAAAGTCACTAAAAGCTACTCATGGAGGTAAAGAGGGAAATGTTCCTAATTATGTAAACTCTATGGAAGTAAAACTTCCAGAGAGAAGACTATGCTCTGGCATCATAGGTTAGGCCACATAGGAGAAAAAGGTTTAAAAACCTTGAAGAATAAAAACCTGGTTGAGGGGCTTGAAGATTGTAATCTCGAATTTGAATTCATGAGCATTGTATATATGGAAAGCAGCAGTGTTTCTTTTTATTCCAGTCCTCATAAATCTTCTGGTTTGCTAGATTATATTCATTCGGATGTATTTGGTCCAATGGATGTTCCTTCTTTGTCTAAGTCAAGATACTATGTGTCGTTTATAGATGATTACTCAAGAAGAGCATTTGTATATTTTCTGAAAAGTAAATCATAAGTATTCAATCGGTTTAAAGAATTAAAAAATCTTGTTGAAAATTAGACTGGTAGAAAAATAAAATCCTTAAGGACAGATAATGGTGGTGAATTTTGTCTTGATGAATTTGAAAGATACTGTAAAGACCATGGAATTAAAAGACACAAGACTACACCTTATACTCCACAGCAGAATGGAGTTACAGAAAGATTCAATAGGACAGTAATGGAGAGAGCATGAAGTATGCTCAGTATTGCTGGCTTGGAGGAGAAATTTTGGGCTGAGGCTGTATCTACTGCATGTTACCTAATAAATCATTCTCCAAATTCTGCTCTTGTTGACAAAACACCTTTAGAAGCGTGGTCTGGTAAGAAGCCCTCTTTAAGACATATTCATGTTTTTGGCTATGAGGCATATGCTCATGTGTCGGCTGTGAAAAGATCTAAACTGGAGAACAAGGCTGTCAAATGTATTTTTATTGGCTATAGTGTTGTCATAAAAGGATACAAGCTTTGGAATCCTGATATAAAGAAGGTTGTATACAGCAAAAGTGTAATCTTTCGTGAGCTGAAACCTTCCACCTTGGATCTACAGTCAAAGACAAAGTCAGAAAACAATAAGGATCTAGTTGGAATTCCTCCTACTCCAAAGAAAGAGGAATTGAGAATTCAAAATGTACCTGAAACTGAGGAGAGCTCGAGCAGTTTTGAAAGCTCTGAAGAAGAAGAACCTCAGCCTCAGCAAGTGAGGAGGTCAACCCATGAAAGAAAACAACCAGATAGGTATGGGTTCTCTTTGATAGATTCTACTTGTGCCTATGCTTTAATTTCTAGCACTGATGAGCCTAGGACTGTAAAGGAGGCATTTAAAATTTCTGATTTAGACTCTTGGTTGGAAGCCATGAATGAAGAGATGGCATCATTAGAAAAGAATGAAACCTGGAGTCTAGTGCTCTTGCCTAAAGGCAGAAAAGTTGTTGGTTGTAAATGGGTATTCAAAAAGAAGATCGGTCTGGATGGCAGTGTTGAAAAATATAAGGCAAGACTGGTTGCAAAGGGTTATTCCCAAGTAGAGGGAATCGATTATGGGGAAATATTTTCTCCTATAGCAAAGCTGACATCTATCATATTTCTTTTGTCACTTGCAGCAGCGTATGACTTAGAGGTCGAACAGATGGATGTGAAGACAACATTTCTTCATGGTGATCTTGAAGAAGAAATTTATATGTATCAGCCTGAGCACTTTGTTGAAAAAGGTAAAGAAAAATTGGCAAGCAAATTAAAGAAGTCTCTGTATGGGTTAAAGTAGTCACCTAGAATGTGGTACCAGAAATTTGATACTATTGTATTGTCTTTGGGATTTGTGAGATCCAAATCTGATCACTGTGTATATTATAAAGCTGGAAGTGATCAAGTACTTGTTATTGCTCTCTATGTTGATGATATGTTGTTCATAGGCAATAGTAAGCTAATGATTTCTGATATTAAGTCTCAGTTGTCTGCTAAGTTCAAAATAAAAGATCTTGGTGCAGCAAGGTATATTCTACGGATGGAGATAACCAGGGACAGGAGTAGTAGAAAACTTTGGCTAAGTCAAAGTAAATATATCATAACTATTCTTGAGAGATTTTGTATGAATGATTACAAACCGCTAGTGGTTTCAGTCTTGCAGGGAACAAAGCTATCTATTGAGGACTGTCCAAAATCTCCTATTGAGATGGAGGACATGACTAGTGTACCCTATGCTAGTGCAATAGGCAGTCTCATGTATGCAATGGTCTGTACAAGGCTAGACATTGCCCAAGTAGTGGGAGTACTTAGTCGATTTATGGCTAATCCAGGAAGAACACATTGAGATGCTGTGAAGAGAGTGTTTAGATATTTGAAGGGGACTTCAGATTTTGCTTTGTGTTACCATGGGAATTTGGTTGAATCACAGAGGACTCTCAACATTCGTGGATATGTAGATTTTGATTGGGCAGGGGACATTGATAGCAGGAGGTCCACCAGTGGATACATTTTCATGTTGAATGGTGGTGCAGTGAGTTGGATGAGTAAGCGGCAGGTTGTAGTCACTTTGTCCACTACTGAGGCTGAATACATGGTGGCTACTCATGCTTGTAAAGAAGTAGTTTTGTTGAAACGTTTGTGTTCTAACATTGGTTTTGATGTAGGGGAAATAACTATTTTTTGTGACAGTCAGAGTGCAATTTGTCTGGCAAAGAACCCTACTTTCCATGCCAGGATGAAACATATAGATGTACAGTACCACTTTGTACGAGATATGGTGGAGGATGGAAAGGTTAGTTTGGAGAAGGTTGATACTCTGGAGAATGTTGCAGATTCATTGATGAAGCCAGTGAGCATAGACAAGTTCCGGTGGTGTGCCAGTTCAATGGGCCTTAGTGCCCATGATTTCCAGTAAGTTTTATTGTGCTCTGGAGGTGCCCGTATGATCTTCGTCAAGTGGGAGATTGTTGGAAATGTATTCCTCAAACATTATAGGCTGAAACCTCCATTGGAGCCAAGTCCATGTGACAACTTCTATGTCTGGCCGACAAGCAGTATGGAATATCATGTTTTGAACAGGTCGTTGTGACCTTGCAGGTGTCTTTCTGAACGCCTATTCTTTGGAGCCTTCAATGTGACATATTGTATTCGCTATGATCTCTTACCGCGTGAAGATCTTCGGCCAACAGGCCATTCAATCAGGCATCGGGGAGAGTCTTGGATGTTTGCTATGAGTTCCAGCTATAGTTGAAGTCTCGCCAACAACGTTTGGTTTGAGGTCTTCGAGGTAACCCTAATGGTCTCGGGAAGACGTCTCAACGAACTATGAAGTCTTATCGATAGGGATACACTCGGGAGTCATCGATGTAACACTAAGGTTTCGTTATGAAGTATGGGTGAAGTGTTAATGTCTTGCCGATGATGAGAAGTCTTTGGTGTAACATATATATGTTCGATAAGAACTCTTGGCGAAGGTAATATGTCTTGGCGACTGCTGATGACTTCGGGGTGACACATGTGATCTCAGAGAAACCTCTTGGCTAGCTTTAAGTCTTGCCGACAACAATGTTTGGAGCTCGGTATGACTTGTGAGCATTCGGCATGAGGTTTTGGCGAAGAACGATACTCTTGCCAAATGGTAAACTCACATCAATGAGACTTTTGGACCTCGCTATGATCTCTTGGTGAAAGTGATAGGTCTCGCTGATTGTTTGGAGCTTCGGTGTAACACATGAAAGCTCGTTGGGATGTCTTGGTGATAGCGATAGTCTTGCCGAAAGGAAAACTGAAGCCGATACAAGTTGTAAGCTCGGTGAAACCTCTTGCCGATGGAAACGACTCTTGGTGACATCGATATGAAGACTTTGTGGCATCAGCGAGACACTGTTAGTGTCTCACCGAGATGCCAACAAAGTTTGTTTCTTATGTCCGAGTGATGACTATCTACGTGGCTGGTATTCGGCCAATCACAGAATTCAAATCTGAACAGTTGGAAGATTGTTCACTGTGACGGTTCTGTGAGGAAGCTCGACAGACATGGATCGACATGGTTATACTCTATGATTGCAGATTGTGATCGTTTGGTTGTATCGACGGATTGCTGGGTGGTTGTGTGATCAGTAGATGTATTTTGTTTTGTAAAGGTTGTAACTTGAAGGTTCCTATACAAGATTGTTCATGGTGAATGTTGTTGTAAACAAACATCAGAAAGATAATTCTGAAACTTGTATGTAATTATTTGTTAATGTAATACAAAGTGACTTCTCTTGGTGTGGTGTGTTTTTCTCTCATAAGGGTTTTCCCACGTATATCTGGTGTTCATGTGTGATTGTCTATTACTCTGTTTCTGTTATCTACTTCATAGTGCATCTTAATTGAACTGAAATTGAAAAATTAAAAGTATATCTACATTCTTCTCTGAGTTTTTGACGTTAGGAGAGTTGTTTCCACATCTAGCTTTCCTTACAATAAGTTTCCCAAACAGTTGCACAAAAGTGATTTCAAGCTGGAGTATCATGATATCATAAATCTTTTGGGTAGGGTCATGGGAGTAGAAGAAGCTCACATCTTTCAGAATTGGATGTTTTACCCCATCACACAAATTGTGGCTAACAAGCATTATCATTGGGCTAGAATCATAAGCAACATTTTGGATGCCCAATTGAGAAGTGTGCAGGAGACCAACATATTGACCATGACTTCATATCTTGTCTACATGTTGACACATAAGACTAAGTTCAAAGGTCTCAATTGCAAAGGGACTATAGGAAAATATTGGATATGGGATATTTACCCACAGCTACAACATAAAACATCTAATTATAGGAGAGCAAATGATGCATTTTTCATGTACATCCCTAGGTTACTGTAAGATGCTCTCCATGTCAGAGTCTATGTTGATGCCATGGACTTGATTAAACAATATGGTCAATGGTTCATCTAGTTTCAAAGGTTCACATACATCTAGGTACAAGGATCTCCAGTTGTTCCACTCCGATTACCAAGGTATCCAACCAATAAGCTTCTAATGCTAGAATTGACAAGGAAAATGATAGGCTTTGAGGAGATCCTACAGTAGGAGTTGAAAAAGAAAGGGCTGGGAGCATAATTTCCCTTGAGAATTGGAACTTTGGAGGCTTTCCCTCTATTCAGAGTGCTCAACATTCTGAAAAAGAGATGGCACAATTTGAGCTATATTCCCACACCAACATGAATAATTTTGATCCTTATGGTAAGGCCCATAAACAAGCTAACAGAACATTCAGTCATAAGGATCACATCGAGGATTATTGGGCCAATTGAAGAGATGAATTTGATGTCATTAGGAGGATATTTTCTAGACTTCCTCTTAAACTGATAAGGCTATACAAGGTGGTAGAGGTGCTTGATCAGGTGCAGGATGATGAGGTGAAAGTGGTTCAACACCGTGACTATGAGCCCTACAGGAACAAGCTCTTGCCTCCAGTCAACTGGTCAAAGGAAGAAGTAATGGACCTAGATCAAATCATTGAGCCAGTGAAAAAATACTCTAGGTTATGGGTAAAGCATAAGGTGTTGGAGCTCAAAGCTGAGGGTGCCAAATTCACATACAATTTAATGGGAGACTTGGAGTCTCAATCTGAAGAAGAGGCTGAAGATGATAAAGGTGATTATACTATTGAGCCTCATGAGGGGGATGTTCAAGAGGGAGAAAGACCTGTGTTAATAAAGAGAAAAATTAGGAGCCAAACATAGGTTAGATAGGGCAAGAAGCCATCTCCCAAGGTAAAGAAGGTTCTCGAAGCTAATGTTACAACTAAAGCAGGAGAGGCTTCACAACCTATAAGGAAGAGGAGAATAATCACATAAAGAAAAAAGGAAACAAAGGCTAGAAAAGGTGATACTTCTATAGATGCCCCTTCTTCAGCAAAAGTTGTTGATGTGGAAAGTTCTAGGGAAAATCCCCAAGTATATGTCCGAAGGAATTCTCCCAAACATAAGACATCTCCAGTAAAAGATATGAAAACTGCAGAGAAAGAAGTGCAAAATGAAGAGGCACCTACCGATGATATAGAAAGGAGAGCAACTACAGGAAATAATTCCCCTCCTCTTTCTCCTCATAATGTGCAAATTTCAGAGGAAGCACTCCGCGAGGAAGATAATATATCAAATGATCCTAAGCATCCTGAAGCTGAAGATGAAGAAATTTCTACTCCTGAAAGTGGAGAATGGAGAAATTTTGTATAGGAGATGAAGCAGTCTACTTCTGGAGTAGAGAGCAAGAATATGGAGTTTGAAGTAGTTCAAGGAAAACCATCTAAGTCTCCAGAGAGGGTGGTAATTGATGAACTAGAATATCATCCTAAGGTAGAGAAGAATCTAGAGGAGGTTGTTGACAGTCCTTGCCAAGAAAAAGATAAACAAGAAGATCAACTAGAAATAGAACAAAATGTTGAGGAAAATGTGGTTGATAGCCTAAATAAAGAGGTAGAAACTGAACAAGCTACTGTCCCTAAATGGTTGGAGAAAAGGCTTGGTAAGAAGCCAATAATTTTCTAGGAAGAAACTCCTAGCTGGGATAAATTGCTTGAATAGTGGGGGAAACCCAAGTAGAGGAAAAGAGCTTGAACAGTCTCAAAGGTTTCAAAGGATGAGTTCAATAATAGAATCATTCACGTAGGTGTCCCTACAGCAGACAAATTCAAAGATGAGGTAAGACCCACTGATTATAAGGTACAAACTATTAATTTGGGTCCAACAACCAAGGAACAAGAAAAGGAAGAGTTTCAAGAGTCCTCACAAGCCATTCTCAAAAGGCTTGATAAAGAAACAGAGGAGAAGGAAAGACTAAAAAAGAAGTTAAATGATGTTTATAAATATGTTCAGCACCTAATGAATCCTTTGCAATATTTTACTGAGGGGAGCTCCTCAATTCCAAAGGGATTGTTTCCCAAAGAGGTTGTTTCAAAGATAGAGAGGTTAAAATATTCTATGCACAATACCCATGACTGGCTTCAAGGAGTCAGTAAGAGAGGGGATGAATCAATCGAATAGATTCTTGCCATCCATGGTAAGGCAGCTAAATTTCTTGAGGACACTTCTCAGTTTGTTGTAGATTGCAACAAAGTTGATGAGTCCACTGCTAAAGAGTTAAAGATCCTACAGGTATCTCAGGAAGAATTAACTTCAGATGATATTGGCAAGGTAAAGGAATGGATAGAAGTCTGGAATTATAGGAAAGAACCCCTTACCAAGGTCTTAAAGAAAATAACAATGGAAAATGAAGGAGATATATAATAGTTGTATTAGTTTTTTGGAGATAATGACTGGGAGAAGGAAATTTGGCCAAATAATATGAATGTTAACAGATTACAATCATGGTGGCATGAAATCTATGGCCCTTTTGACAATGCTCCAATCACCAAAGAAAATCTGGAGGATGCAACTATATATATTTCAAAATTGGATAAATATCATGAGTTACAAGTTGAGTCAAATAAAATGATGCCCCAGTATTTAGAAGAATATAAGACTCACAAGACAAGAATTAAATTTATTCTAGTTCCAGATCTAGAGGATGTGAAGGAAATATTGGAGAAAGTCAAGGAATTGGCCAATAAACTAGAAGCCAATCAGGAAAAGGGAGATAGCCAGCCTTCAGCTGCCTAGGTATTTGTGCCAATCATGCGACTTCCAGCCAGCAAGAACAACCTCAAATTTTGAGCCATCAAGGGGAATGTTTCTAGAAGATTCCAGGCCAACCTGGAGTTAGATTGCAAATATTTAATGTAATTTTATTTTATTTTTAAAACTCTCTAGACCAACCTACTAGGCCGACCGAAATATGTAAACCCTAATTATGGGATGACCTATTGTTATTTTCTATAAATTGAGGCTTAAGCTTCATTTCTAAGGGTTAGACATAGTTGGAATAGTGAGAGTTGAGCTAGGAGTTAGTATTTTCTAAGAGAAAGTGCTAAAATACTGTGGATACTTGAATTGTTGCAAACTTGGGTGATTCAATATAAGTAAAGACATTGTTCTTTGGTGCTCTTTCTTATGTTATTCACTTTGCATGGTTCTTGTTTGTCCAGATCTTTGAGAAATTGCTTTAAATTTGTGGTTTCCTGTTAGATTTTAGATTTAGATGTGATGCAATGGTGTTAGTGATTTGAGATCTGAAGTGTTTGAGCAATCCTTGGTCCATACTTTTAGTAGCTTGTTGATTGTAAGTTGTGTAAAGTTAGCTTGGGCCTTAAATTTATGTGCTAAGTTCAATTGTGGGTATTTATTCATTTCAATTGCAGAATAAGGTTGATTTGTGTGAATGCTCCATGATCTGAAAAATCTTTATTTCCTTAGAAGATTGCATTGTTTCTATGAGATTGTAGGTTTAATATGGGTTAAGAAGAAATTGGTTTTGGGGGATTGATCCACTTTGGATACCATGTTGTTTGCACAATTGGTCTTAGGAATTATTTTAGTTTTAAAATATCTTTAAACCCTTATCTTTTGTTGTTTCTTGTGAAATCTAAGTTAGTTTCAAGATTAAAAGTATCACCATATTGCAAGATTTGATAAGTCTGAATTTTCTAGCATTTGTTTTGTAAGGCCCTTGTGATTACCAGCATTTTCACATTTATCACTGGGTTGTTTTTGCATTGTCAAGACCTGACATTAGAGACCTTAGGGTTATCTCTTGAGGCTTGCTAATAGAGATTTACCTTTCAAGAGAGATAAAATATCATATTATGTCTGAGTTGTTGTGTAGAAAACACCACCAATAGGGATGACAACATAGAGATAGGACTTAAGCGCGAAACCTAGATGACAGTGCCAGAAAAAAGATGCCTGTGCAGCTAGATATGGAAAAAATTGCTAAAAACATGCTAAAATTCACAAAAAACGAGGTCTTGAGACCTACCTGGTCCACCTCATGACCCTCAACAATGTCATCCCTCAACTGCTCAAGTCTTGGTGCTTCATAATCTCTCCTACTCGACATTTTGCTGATTTTTCTCTCACAAAAGTCAGCAATTTGCTCGTAGTGAATAGTGAAAATGACCCTTCTAAAGGCCCACCTAGGTATATATAGGCACCCCAGGGCCTATTTTTCCTGAAGTTTGTGGCCCCTCGGTTTCTCCTAAATTTAACCCTCCTAGCTGGGGGAAAACTTAGGAGGGGGAATATAGTCACCTCTTGACCATATTTTTCTTCTGAATCAATGACTTTTTTCTTGATCATTCTTCTTGCTATTGTAGCTTCTTCCAATTTTTGAAACTGACCTAAAATTTGAGTTTTGTAGGTTAAAATTTTACCTGATTTTTCACTACCACTTTGTCGTTATTTGTTGAGCTCGGTTGCTAGGGGAACCTTCGGTGCCAGTTAGCTCGACTTCGATGGCCTCAGAGGTCCCTTTTTCTTGGCACACAAATTCGTAAAATTTAAATTTGGGATAAAAAATTTCTTCTCTACTTTAGTGTGGTTGATTTTTCCCAAAATCGAGCCCACTAAAGTGGGCGAAAAATATAATGTTATAGAATTGCACCTAGGGGCAATTCCACATTTTTGCACTTTTTCCTAGCATTTATGACACCTTAAAGCATTAATGAAAAAAATCCCATGAGTCATAATTTCTCAATTTTGACCCAATGTGGACTAGTGGTGGAGCAATAGAAGCCTAATGACACGTTTCCCAAAAATTTAGGCTTTGGCTACCTGCACAGTGCGCTAGTATCCTAGCAATTTTATGAGTTTGAAATGAGGAATCTAGAATATTAACTCTCTCGACATGTGTCCTAGCAATCATATTTCAAATGTAACAGCTCTTTTCTTCCCTTGCATGCAATAAAAACCCCTCATTTGCTCTCATTTATGGGTTCAAGTCATTCAATCAAGCTCTCTCTTCACTTTTCACTCTTGAGTTCTCTTCATTCTTGATAACAACACTCTCACAAGTGAAGCCATGCTAGATTGAGGTCCTTCCAGCAGCTATAGCTCTCAAGCAAGCACTCAACGGTGCATCGGTGTGCTCTGGAGAGTGTCTAGCCTTGTGGGTAACGCTCTCTCTCTCTCTCTTACTCTTTTCTATGTACTCACTCATTTACTATTTAGTGGTGTGGGTTCTATTCCTGAAGTGGGTTTTTCTTTCACCACACACTTTGTCTATTTTGTTTAAACTCCTTTTCTATCTAGCTGTCTATGGAGGTGAGAACACCAAAACGAAGGTCCAACTGAGGCAGACCCATATATAGCCCCAACCTTTTACCCTCGCTCTTTTGTGCGTAGGTTTTAAAGCAGAGCTTAGACCGAAGACCCAAATGTCTGATTAAAGGTAAGTTTTCTCTAAGTTCTCCTTGTGCTTTACTCTAAGTTTTCTCTTTCTGTTTGATTATTTTGTTCATAAGACCTTAGATCCAAGTTAGGAGGTAAAACTTTATTTTTCCCACCTAAGTTCCTAAGCTTTTTGTTGCTTAGGATGCCAACGCGCTACTTTGATGATAGCATGCAGTGCTAGTGTCCTGAATCTATGCTTTTGTCCTTTGGCCGAGAGCTCCTCTATCAAAGGAAAAAACCCAGAAGTTTCACTCCCTTAGGATCTGAAGTAGTCTTTTTTGAAGTATAACTTGTGTACATTTTCTTTACAATTTCTTCATTCTATTTATGCTGAGGTGGATAAGGGCAGTTCATTCCTTGGTGATCTCTTGAGAATGAAGAGACTCGTGTGCAATGAATCCCTCTTATCTCACAATAAGATAACAAAGATCAAGGAGGATGATCAATCTCGTAGGATAAAAAATCTCATGGTAAACCAACAAAGGCACAAAGAGACATACGAATACAATAACGACACAAGATACATCATACAATGTCAAAATTAATGCAAGAAAAGATGAACTAGCAAGTTGCATTATGCCAAGTCCATCAAACACACTCACATGGCACCACAGACAAGAAAGTTTTGTTGCAACATGCTCAGTAGCCATGAAAAACATGCTCACAAGTGCAGTCCGGTATACACTCGATGAGCCCAAAAAAGTGAGAAACACACAAGGTCTAGTGCAGTCTGATATACACTAGGTGTGTACTCACAAAACAAGCTGCAATGGGAAATTCATGCCAGGTCTACAAGCTCCCATACATCAACCATACCAAAATTTATACTCCCTAATAACTTTGATAAGGTGTTGCTTATGTCAATCACAAGGCTAGCAAGCTGCATTATGCTAGACACTCATGAAATAAAGGCACCGCCAAGAAAGTTGTGTTATGCTTAGTGGCCAAAATTTTTGGTTTAAGATAATTAAAGGGGTTTTTCTTAGTTCATGAAAGGTCTCACTTTAGGGAACATCACACTTAATATCACTATCAAGAGAGGACTAGTCGAGAGATAAAATATTTACACCTTAGGGAATGCATGCCATAACATTAACACCAAGAGGAATGTCATATGCCAAGAAAGGTCATGCTCTTGAAGGACATCAATCCCAATGTCACCAACAAGAAGACACGTCACATGAAATAAGAAGACCAGACTTTGAACAAGAGGTCACAATATCAAGCAAGCAACAAGTAGGAGGCATAATGCCCCCCACTTTAAAGAAAGTTGCTAAACACCATGTTGTGAGCAATTACTTTAAAGTAGAGGATGATAAATGTCAATAGATAAAAGAGACATGAGAGCTTATTTGGAAATCCCTATGCAAATGATATGTTTCCAAATATAGATACTGTTGATGGTCCTTTTGGCACAGCAACATGCAAACAGAATATTGCTACTATGTTTCTCCTGAAAGACAAAGACAACACATGGATATATTAGCTCCCAAGGTCTTTGTAGTTGGTTCTCAACTGTGCTAATGTCCCTTAGTGGTCAATGTAATAGTAATGTTCAAGGGGCCTGTTGGTGTGAGCTTCTGGATTGTTCTAAGATCAAGCATGAATTTAAACCTACTCTAACCAGGGGTTTTAAAGAAACAACAAAAGATAGATCAGAGTTTTGGGACAGAAGAGAATGAAAATTCTTCTAACTTAACCAAACTTGCTACCTTTCAAGGAGTTTGTTAACTAAAACTGCAGAACAAAGTAAACTTGTGATTGACACACAACATCTTTCATTCACAGTGCTAATTCAAATAACAGATTTTAAGTCACCATTCAAATAGAACACAAAATAACATTTCATTCCTTGAAGGCTTCACAAATCAAATGATTAACTTAAAACAAATATCACCCTGGAACACAATATGAAGTAGATTAAATCTTATTGCTTCTACTGCAAATGAAACAGATAAGCAATATTTACAACGCTGGCACAATCACCAATGTACAGAGAATCTATGACTCCAAATTGTTTCCATTTACACTAAGAGAACTTGGAAAATACATTACAGTCTGTACTGAATCTAATTGCCAAACAAGAAGACAAAAGGAGCTCCCATTACTAAGAATCGGGATGCAACTTTATCTCCTTCTGTTAACTAACTAACTCCTAGATTTTTTTTCTTCTAACTATCTATTCTAACACTATATCTTCTCCTTTTCTTCCTTCATTTTTCTCTACCTCTAACTGTCTAACCTTTTTTAAGAGGCCAGAATGGCCTATATATAGAATGTTAAAAGGAATGCGCTGGCTACTGTTTTAGGGTTTTTCCAAAATATCCACTGACTGCAAGAGGGTCGGCCCTCAGATCTTTTGAAGAGAGTCAATGTTGCATTCAAGGTGAAGCCCTGTTGTCCATGTTGATGACGGCTTGACCTCAAGAGAGGCCTTCAGATCTTTTGTAGCTGTAGTATTAACTCATCTATCTACGTGTCCATACTCGAACTCTTTCTAAAATTTGTCTTGAATGCTCCAAAGCATTTTTCCATTAATACCAATTTTCCCCCTTGCCAATAGACCTCATAGCTATCCTCCATGACTTGTGGTTGCTTCTTTCCTTCGGCCTTCTTAGAGCTCTGGAGTTCTCTGCATGCTGACCATCTTCTGGAAGCATCATCGGGCCTCCCCGTAGATTTGAACATTTCACCCGAGTCGATCCATTTCCTTTGGATCTCAGAAAGAGTCCATGTCGTTCGCATCTTGTTAGTCTTCTCCACAGGAGTGGTCAGTCAGTCGATAGGTCATTCCTTTAGCTTTTTTTGATTGGAGGAACATAGGCCACGCAGGATTCTTGGGCGGTCAAAAGTGGTCCGCATTGAATCGCATGTCGGTGAGACACTCATCATGTCTCCCCAATGCGATTATATCTCCCTAGCAACTATTGGCGTAGCACAAGACAGTCGGCAAGACCCTTCGGCGAGCTACAAAAGTCATACTGATACCACAAGAACCATCGACAAGACAGTCGCTAATCGGTGGGGCATCTCGGAAAACTTATTCCATTCTCCTCGAGCTTATTTCCTTTTGATGAGACCCTGTCGGGTTGGTGAGACATCACAGCGATGTTATCTCTTTCTAGCTCTTAGCTCCTATCGGCAAGAGTCCATCCTATCGATGATACTTCATACCGATCTCCTCTTTTCTCACCAAGCTCAAGCTTCTTCCACTTCAGCAAGACTCTGTTATGTCAGTGAGACCTCTTGGCGATGTCTTCCTTTTTCTCCAGGAGCTCAAGCTTCTTCCACTTTGAGGAGACTTCTTCATTTCGGGGCAACCTTACCCCGAACTCACGCGTTGTCGCCGAGAGTTCCTTTGGTCGGCAAGACCTTTCACCGACTGAAGCTTCCTTTCATCGAGCTGAGAGCACTTCGGGGAAACCTCGCTCTGTCGTTGAGACCCTATACCAAAGTCACTCTGCTTCACCGAGAGTTCATTTGAGTTCGGGAGAGCTTGTTTGATCGGAAAGACTTCCTGCGGACACCACATCCCTATCACCGAGACTTAACCCCTTTCGGCAAGACTACTCACCGAAGACACATCTCCTGTTGAAGTGCTAGCCCGGTCCTTGGTAGTCGGTGAGACATTACGAAGTCGCCGAGACCTCATTCCGGTGATGATTTGTGTCGCCGATAGGAATTCCTTAGTCGTTGAAACAATGAAAATCTCTTGCCGATAGACGCCTACATATGAATTCCACTCGCCGTGACATCTCTAGGGTCTTGCTGATAGGAAACACATACGCTTATTGACAGAATGCACTGGTAGTCAGCAAGACATCTGCAAGGTTTTGCCGACTTTCTTCTTAGAGGAAAATTGTGACCAACTAGACTGAGGAATGCATTCCAACTGAGCTCCCTTGGAAAATATCATCATGTGTGCAATTTAATGCTGTAAAAGAAAGGTTTGCATTAGCACTCAGGGGAAAATAAAACACAAAATATGTCATAATGACATCCATTATTTCTTGTGATTATTTCACTGAATCCTTAGCAAGAAGAAAACCAACTTAGGCTAAGACAGAACCAAAGTTTGACAAAAATCAGAAGAGAAACTCAGGCAGAAGACAGAAGAACCCCCAAGAGCCAAGAAAATAACCAAAGGCAAAGAAACCAAAAAGAGAAGGGGGACCCATTTTGTTCCAGAATAAAATGGGGTGGCTATGTAGGGCATAACAAATGATGACTCGGCTGGGAAAATGATTTAACCATTTTCAAGAATCTGAAGGATTCAGCTACCCAGAACTCTTGGTTCATGAATATCACAACTCCAGTTGGGTCAGTTATAACAAGCAAGGTTGAGTTAGAATCTCAAATGTAAATCAACACTAGCTACCCCTTAATCTATGTGTGTGCTTGATTGTGCATCACTCTCTCATGAAGTTTTCCTCATCTTTTGAACAACAATGTGCAAGATTTGAGCTAAATGAGTTGATCCCCTTTAGCTGTCGTGCAATGATATCCTGGGCATTGCTCCGCTGCCAGTCAGGCGTCCATAGCCCCTATGGAGATACCTCTAGTTTCCTCACAGCATTGCTCTACTGCTAGTCAGGCGTCCATAGCCCCAGTAGAGATACTGGAATCACCCATTCATATTGAGTCTCCCTTTCTCTTTAAATAGTTCTCCTCTTTCTTTCTTTTTTTCTCATAGAGTTTCAGATATTTAATTTAATTCCTTTTCAATATGTCAGATGTTTAACATCTGATCTGGGTTGAAAACTACCATGGACCTCATAACAGCACTTGGAAATTAGATTTTTCACTCAGATCTTACAACACTATCATCCTAGGACAAATATACCATTACAAGAGGAGATGATCTTGATAATTTGTGGTAGATTCAGAGGAGCTAATGAAGGTTACTTACTTGGGACCTTGTTTTCAAGACCTTCCACAACCTTTATTGACAATGGACATGAAACAAAGAGTTTAGGACAAAATCATCCAATCAGAAAGCCTGAAGATACCTAAACCATTTTTCTCCTTGTGACCATAGTATACTTTAGATAACAACCCATAGTTTCAGATGGAAAGGACAAATCAACCCCAAAGAACAAAACAAAACACAAACCACAGAACACGGGAAACAGAAAGACAAAGAAACAGACAACAAATTACTTACACAAAGAGCGAATTACTTACAAGTAGAAACACATAAACGATTTACATAAATACAAATTATTTACAAACAAGAGACAAAATAAACAAATTATTTACATAAAGAACAGCAAGTGCAGAATTATCATGCTTTACGACTCAAAGTAATGCTTAAGAAACTGCCCATTGACAGGCAAGGGAACAGGTTCTTCAGTTAGACTACTCAGTCTGAAAGCGTTTTCCCCCAGGATCTCAGCAATCTGATAAGGACCTAGCCAGAGTTTGTCAAATTTCTGGTGACTGCCCTTCTTTTCATCGGCTTTATCCCATAACAATACAAGGTCAGATATCCTAAAAGCTTTGATTTTGGCTCTTTTGTCAAACCAACGTTTGACAACAGCCTAGTGCTTAAAGAATTGTTGCAAGGCGGCATCCCTCTGCTCTTCTAATTTCAACAAAGCAGCCAATCTTACCTCTATCCTATTGTCACTAGAGTAGAATTTTTGCATGAACTCAAGGATAGGTATCTACAGATGGATAGGGAAGACAAGCTCTTGGCCATATACCAGCTTGAATGGTGAAGTCTTTAGAATAGCCTTAATCCTAGTCCTATCTTCCCATAATGCAAATCTCAGCTGGGTATGCTAGTCCCTAGGGTTGTGTTCTAACAGGTTTTTTATTACCCCTAGAAGGTTCTTATTGGTTGACTCTGCTACTCCATTGCCTTGTGGGTAATAATTTGAAAAATACTTCAAGACAATCTTGTGATCATATGCCCAGGAAATAAACTTAGCAGAAGAAAAGGAAGAGCCATTGTCACATACCAACGCGAAGGGCACCCCAAACCTTGTAGTGATGCACTCGGTGAGGAAATTGATCACTACCTCTGTTGTGTTGTTCTTGCAGGGCATAGCCTCTGTCCATCTTGTGCAATAATCAGTAATAGTCAAAATAAACTTGTGCCCTACAGAAGAGTTTGGGTTAATTATCCCAATAAAATCTAACACCCATTAGGAAAATGGTCTTACTTCGTAGACAGGCTGCAATGGCATGGCCGCATGGCGTTCCCTTGATGTAGAAATCTGACATATGTGACATGTTCTCACATGTTGATGGGCATCCTTGAAAACACAAGGCCAATAATAACCAGATCTAAGGATCTAGTGTGCCAATGAATCTGCAAACCCATGACCTGTGCCGTGTTTCCCATGAAACTTAGAGATCACATGCTTAGCCTCTTGTTGATCAAGGCATCGTAGGTACACTCCTTCGAAATTATTCCTATAGACCAACCCTCCTTTGAACATATAACAAGAGCTCTTCATTCTCAGGGCTCTCCTTTGAGTTGAATTCATCCCCTTTGGACATCGATTGTTGAGCATAAAATAGACGATATCATCATACCAGGGGTCGTTGGGGAAGGACTAGGTTGTGTATTGCTGACAGATGATGTTGTCGCCAGCGTTCGCCATGGATTGAGACAAGCCTGTACCCATGACTAATTTCATAGGGTGTATCTCCAGATCAAATTATTGCAAGATGGCCATCCATTTCCCTCTTCTTTCTCCTAGCTCGCTCTACATAAGCAAAGACTTCACAGCAATGTCAGGAACTACAGTGATGATTTGGCTTTGGAGAATGTAATGTTGGAACTTCTTGACAGCTCAAACCAGTGCAAAAGCTTGCTTCTCGATGGACGGGTATTGATCTCAGCATTCTTAAATGGAGAGCTCATGAAAGCAATCGGTCTCTCTTTTACCTCCTCTCTTCGTTGAGTTAAGACAACCGCACAGGAATGCTCAAAAGCAAAGGAATAAATATAGAATGGTTTTAAATAGTCGGGGCTGGTGAGAACTGGAGCTTCCGAAATGGATCACTTGATTTGTGAAAATACGTCCTTTTCCTCCTTATTCCACTCTGTTTTGGTGTCCTTCATCATTTCATTCAGTGGTTTCATGATTTTAGCAAAGCCTGTAATGAATTTTCTCACGAAATTGATCTTCCCGAAGAAAGACCTCATTTCTTTCTTGCTTCCTGGCCTGGTGATCTTCAGAATGGACTCGACCCAGTCTGGATCGATTGATATTCCTCTTTTAGAGATCACATGTCCCAAAAGCTTGCCCTCTGAAACTTCGAACATGCACTTTCTAGGATTCAAGGAGACACCATACTGGATGCATCATTCCAGAACCTTGGCCAAGTCCGTAGCATGGTTCAATTGATCTTTGGAGAATACCGTTAGGTCGTCCATATAGATGATGATGCACTTTCCAATCAGATCCTTGAATGCTATGTCCATTATGCATTGAAAAGTTTCTTTGGCGTTTATCAGACCGAATGGCATCCTTCTGTATGCAAACGTTCCCCACTTTGTAGTGAAGGTTGTCTTCATTCTTTCTTCACAGTTAACCATTACCTAATTGTACCCAGAGTAACCATCCAAGAATGATATCATCTGAGATCCATTGATAGTCTGCAAGACCTCATCTAGAGAAGGAAGTGGGTAGTTATCTTTTTCTGATGCTCTGTTCAGATTCTGAAGTCTACACATAGTCTGATCTCTCTATTTTTCTTACGGACTGGAACTAAGTTAGCTACCCAGGTTGAATGGCGCACAGGGAAGATTATCCTTGCAGAAAGCAATTTCTGAACTTCCTTAAGGATCAGTGGCTCAATTAAGGCGTTGACAGGGCCCTATTTTTGTCGAAATGGCTTGGCTTCAAGCTTCAGAAGGATAGTATGAGTCATTACAAAAGCATCGAATGTCTTTAGATCTTCATAGCCCTAGGCTATCGCAGCAATATATTTCTTAAGTGCCTTCAATATGTCTTTCTTGATTGCTTCAGGGAAAGCTTTCCCTATGTAGACATTCCTTTCAAGACCAGAATGAGCTAAGTTAACCATTTCGTATTCACCTCCTTTATCTTCAACTGATATCTTCTCTCGAGCCCTTGGGTCTGAATCAAAAATCCTTTCTAAAGCAACCATTACCTTGGGAATGTTATTATTCTTTAAATTGAGGACCCCTTCTGTATCACATTGCTTAGGGTTCCAATCCCCTTGATCTCTGTTGGAATCATCAATAATTTGCCTCTCAAAAACATCTGAGCTTGCTAAGAAAGCAAGAATATGTCGGTCATCATCAAATACTTGAAAATTCGTTATGTTATCAGGAACCGCAGGGGTGGAAATTAATTCTACTGAGAATTTCTTGAGCTTGGATCCTTGCATAGGTTCCAAGGTGCTTGCAGCAATAGCCAATGAATCAGTTATCCGATTTTCTTCTCTAGGGATTAAGCTAATCCCAAAAGCATCAAAGTCTTTGATCAGGTTCCATACCTTGTTTCTATATGCTGCCAATCTTCTGTTGTGACATGTGTATTGGCTACGCACTTTCCTGATAACTATTTCTGAATCTCCCTTGACCATCAAGGCTATGACTTTCTTCTTATGTGCAAACATTAGTCCCCGTGCCAGAGCTTCATATTCTGCTACGTTGTTGGTACATCCAAATTGCAACCTATAAGAAGCAAAGAAAGCTTTCCCTTTTGGGCTGGTTAATACAATTCCAACACCACTACTTGTTTTAGATTTAGATCCATCAAACGTGAGGGTCCACAACTGATCATAAGCTGGAGTTGGTCCTTTTGAGGTCATGGCGGGCACTTGAGTAGAATGAGTCAGGAGTGGGGTTATTTGATCTTTTGGATCAAATACAGGGAACGGGTGTTCAATAGGTTCCTTAGGAGTAATTCCCAATTCCTGCTTAGTTATATCACATAACCTATGGCTATCCTTCTGATAGTCATTTGTGTCGTTGATTAACCCCTTGAGCTTTGGTACATTTGTGAGGGCAGGGGTGTCAAATAGACCTTGGGATTGCTCCTCTTCAGTATGTTGATCCAGGAATGTATTTGGGGTAGGCTCAATTTGAGAAAGAGCTTCCTTTGAAGGTGACTTGTCCCTGGTTAGCATTATTGCTTCTTTGGCTTCAAATGAGAAGCGGTCTACGATGGTCTCAGGGTGACTTGTGCTAGCTTCCTTAGCTTGGGAAACATAATTTAAAATGTCAATGTAGGGTTGACAAGTCAATTCATAATGATTTTGGTAGTGTACCCTGCACCAATTAGGGAGTAGAAGACTCTGAAAGTCGGTATCTTCTCCCAAGACTAGCTGATCCTATTGTAGCTTGTTGATCAATGCTTGTTGGTTTTCATTAATCACAGAATCAATGAACTTTCGTATTGGCAGTTCCTTAGGATCAAGAACAGAAAAGGTTAAAATTTCATCTCTTTTGTAAACCCCTATCCCAATTTCGAAGTAGGCTACCTCATTGGGGCAATCATATTTCATGATGATATGCTTGAGGCGGGGCTCACTTTCAATCCTAATCTAAGTAGGAATTCCTCTCCATGGTAGCCACATATGTGAAAAGTCAAGGGAAAGATACCCCCTAGACTCTTCATCAAATCTCTACTCAGCAGCATACCATAGGTCTTAGGAATGTTTGCTACTTGAATATCTATGTTGGTTAGGATCCTAGGGTTTGATCCTACTTGCACATGTAAGTTTCTTAATTTCCCCACCACATTAACCTTTGTTTTGTCAAGTTGAATGACCTTCTTTTTTCTCTGAATGGGGTTCAATCCTAGCTTCTTGCATATGGAAAATGGCATAACATTGTCTGAAGCTCCTGAATCCAACAAACAATTATGTAGGTTCTTCCCACAAATTCTTAAACTCAAAAGAAATGGTGGAGTACCTACATTGTTTCTGTACAAGGCTGCATTCACGTCCCCAGCAAATGCCATCTTGTTCTTTCCTTTTGATTTGTCAGCTTTCTCCAAATCTTTCAGCACTATCTCCCTTTGAGCAGGGCACCACTTTAAAATGTCAAAATAGGAAAAAGATTTTTTTTGTTTCTGCATCTCAGAAACAATATCAAATTTTGTATTACAACTAACAGTACCTTTGAAAACACCAAAGGAATTACCCTTGCTATGGAATTTCGGCGGGCCTTTTGGTGAAGGAGGGTTATTATCAGCACTTTGATTTGGAGGCACAATGTGATTAGGTGGTGTTGATGTAGTGAATGGACCCTTATTCTAATTTCTCATGAAGTGTCCTCCTTTTGTTTGAAAGGCTTGGGCATCATATGAATCTTCCTCTGGTTCATTTTCCTCTTGCCTTGGGAATGAAGGTTCCTCCTCAAAGAGGTCATAAGTCATTGTTGTATCTACTGAGCCACCTTCTTTATGACGATTCCCTTGGAATGTTTGGGCATCTTCCTATGCCATCTTGACAACTTTCTCCTTTTTAGGGCAATTCACCTCAGAATGGGTTGCAGTATCATGCAACCTGCACCAATTGGTCATGAAGTTGAGGTCAGCCACGTTTGCAGTATGTGATCTCTCCTCATTAGCTTGATAATTGTGTGAAACTCCCCCATTATTGGGCCATGTATTCCATTGTCTATTTTTATTTTGCCTTTGGTTATACCCTTTGTTTTGGTTTTGGTACCCTTGGTTAGAGGAGTTTTGGCCTTAATAACCCCTTTGGTTGTAATTGTTATGATTCTGATAGCTACCCTGATTGTTTTTGGAGGGGTTCAATCAAAGCTGAGCCATGTCATTGGTGACTTGGGACAACGTTTTCTTCAAGGTTTCTACCTCATTTGTAAGCTAAACTGTCTTCTCACTTTCCACACTCTTAGCAACAGGTGGCTTGCACTATGATTTGGTGTTCCAATTTGGTTATGATGACCATGGGAACTTTGAGGAAGCTGTGATTGTTGAAAGAGATCAGGAGTTCCAGTAGCAAAGAACGGAACAGGTGGTTGGGTTTGCAATTCAGACATAGGCCCATAATGGGAAGGAGACATTCCCAGGAGAGTATTGAATAGAGGGGTTGGGCTATGCATCTGATATCCTATTGAAGGGAAACCTCCTCCCTGGCCTCCTTGTTGAGAACTGATTTGTTGTTGTAGCTTGATAGCTAGATGATATACTTTGGATAGAGAATCAATATCAGTTGGTTGATAAGTCCTTTGCAAGAACAAGCCAAGTAAGGGGTCTATAACTCTGAAGTAAGCTCGAATGGCACTGTTCTTAGTAACTAGATAGGGATCTTGCAATCTCCTATACATTCACTGGAACCTGATATTGAATAAAGGAAAGGACTCACCTGCTTCCTTTCGAATTGGTGGTATAAAAGAGTTGGATCCACATAAACCCTGAACTGGTTAATGAAAGCATTTTCCAAGTGTGTCCAGGTCAGAATGGAACCTTGAGGAAGATTAAGGTACTAATTGTAAGCCATATCCCCCAAGGAGTAAGGGAATAACCTACAGACTACATCATGGTGAGCTATCTGAGCTCTAGTACAAGCATCCTTGAAAGCTTGTATGTGCTCTTCAGCACTCCTTGACTTGCCATGAATATACTTGGGGCATAATTTCTTAGGGTTCTTGGGCATATCGTGAAAACCTCCAGAAATAGTCCCCAATGGAGAGGGATTATTCTGAAAGAATGCCATTGGTAGCGGTGGTGGTGGTTAAGCCAGCTATTGTATGGGTTGAACCAGTTGTGATGACAATTGAGATGGATGTGGTGGTGGATTAATAGGTATCCAGTAGGGTATTGGTGAAAAGCCTGGTGGAGTGAGTGGAGCTGACAAGGGTGGTATGATAGTTGCCCCAGTTTTGTGAACCTTATGTCTTGTTGGGGTCTTGAGTTCTATCAGAGGTGATGGATTTTCAACTGATCGGAGAACTCTGTGGGGCTTCTCTGGTGAGAAAAAACCTAGTTTTATCTAGTTTTCCCTTCTAGGCCCTCCTTCTAGCACCAGTTTCTGTTGACGGTCATTTTGGCACATCAACATGCAAACAGAATATTGCTACTCTATTTCTCCTGAAAGAGAAAGACAACACATGGATATCTTAGCTCCCAAGGTCTTTGTAGTTGGTTCTCAACTGTGCTGATGTCCCTCAGTGGTCAATGTAACAGTAATGTTCAAGGGGCCTACTGGTGTGAGCTTCTAGATTGTTCTAAGATCAAGCATGAATTTAAACCTACTCTAACCAGGGATTTTAAAGAAACAACAAAAGATAGATCAGAGTTTTGGGACAAAAGAGAATGAAAATTATTCTAACTTAACCAAACTTGCTACCTTTCAAGGAGTTTGTTAACTAAAACTACAGAACAAAGTAAACTTGTGATTGACAAATAGCCTCTTTCATTCACAGTGCTAATTCAAATAACAGATTTTAAGTCACCATTCAAATAGAACACAAAATAACATTTCATTCCTTGAAGGCTTCACAAATCAAATGATTAACTTAAAAAAAATATCACCCTGGAACACAATATGAAGTAGATTAAATCTGATTGCTTCTACTGCTAATGAAACAGATAAGCAATATTTACAAAGTTGGCACAATCACCAATGTACAGAGAATTTGTGACTCCAAATTGTTTCCATTTACACTAAGAGAACTTGGAAAATACATTACAGTCTGTACTGAATCTAATTGCTAAACAAGAAGACAAAAGGAGCTCCCATTACTAAGAATCAAGATGCAACTTTATCTCCTTCTGTTAACTAACCCCTAGATTTTTTTTCTTCTAACTATCTATTCTAACACTGTATCTTCTCCTTTTCTTCCTTTGTTTTTCTCTACCTCTAATTGTCTAACCTTTTTTAAGAGGCCAGAATGGCCTATTTATAGAATGTTAAAAGGAATGCGCTGGTTATTGTTTTAGGGTTTTTACAAAATATCCACTGACTGCAGGAGGGTCGGCCCTCAAATCTTTTGAAGAGAGTCAATGTTGCATTCAAGGTGAAGCCCTGCTGTCCATGTTGATGACAGCTTGACCTCAGGAGAGGCCTTCATATCCTTTGTAGTTGTAGTATTAACTCATCTATCTGCGTGTCCATACTCGAACTCTTTCTAAAATTTGTCTTGAATGCTCCAAAGCATTTTTCCATTAATACCAATTTGCCTCCTTGCCAACAGACCTCACAACTGTCCTCCATGACTTGTGGTTGCTTCTTTCCTTCGGCCTTCTTCAAGCTCTGGAGTTCTCTGCACGCTGACCATCTTCTGGAAGCATCATCGGGCCTCCCCGTAGATTTGAACATTTCACCCGAGCCGATCCATTTCCTTTGGATCTCAGAAAGAGTCCATGTCGTTTGCATCCTGATAGTCTTCTCCATAAGAGTGGTCAGTTAGTCGATAGATCATTCCTTTAGCTTCGTCTGATTGGAGGAACATAGGCCACCCAGGATTCCCGGGCGGTCAAAAGTGGTCTGCATTGAATTGCATGTCGGTGAGACACTCATCGTGTCTCCCCGATGTGATTATATCTCCTTAGCAACTATCAGTGTAGCACAAGACAGTCAGCAAGACCCTTTAGCTAGCTGCAGAAGTCATACCGATACCACAAGAACCATCGGCAAGACAGTCGCTAATCAATGGGGCATCTCGGCGAACTTATTTCCTTTCGATGAGACCCTGTCGGGTCGGTGAGACATCATAGCGATGTTATCTCTTTCTGGCTTGGAGCTCCTATCGGCAAGAATTCATCCTATCGATGAGACTTCATACCGATCTCCTCTTTTCTCGCCGAGCTCAAGCTTCTTTCACTTCGGCAAGACTCTGTTATGTCGGCGAGACCTCTTGGTGATGTCTTCCTTTTTCTCCTCGAGCTCAAGCTTCTTCCACTTCGGGGAGACTTCTTCGTTTTGGGACAACCTTACCCCGAACTCATGCGCTATCGCCGAGAGTTCCTTCGGTCGGCAAGACCTTTCACCGAGCTGAGAGCACTTCGAGGAAACCTCGCTCTGTCACTGAGACCCTATACCAAAGTCTCCCCTCTTTGCCAAGAGTTCATTTGAGTTCGGGAGAGCTTGTTTGATCGGCAAGACTTCTTTCCGACACCACATCCCTGTCACTGAGACTTAACCCCTTTCGGCAAGACTACTCACCGAAGACACATCTCCTACCGAAATGCTAGCCCCGTCCACGGTAGTCAGTGAGACATTATGAAGTCGCCGAAACCTCATTCTGGTGATGATTTGTCTTGCCGATAGGAATTCCTTAGTCGTTGAAACAATGAAAATATCTTTTCGATAGACACCTGCATATGAATTCCACTCGCTGTGACATCTCTGGGGTCTTGCCGATAGGCAACACAAACGCTTATCGACAGAATGCACTGGTAGTTGGCAAGATATTTGCAAGGTCTTGTCGACTTTCTTCTTAGAGGAAAATTGTGACCAACTGGACTGAGGAATGCATTCCAACTTATCTTCTCCCTTGGAAAATATCATCATGTGTGCGATTTAATGCTGCAAAAGAAAGGTTTGCATTAGCACTCAAGGGAAAATAAAACACAAAATATGTCATAATGGCATCCATTATTGCTTGTGATTGTTTCACTGAATCCTTAGCAAGAAGAAAACCAACTTAGGCTAAGACATAACCAAAGTTTGAAAAAAACCAAAAGAGAAACTCAGGTAGAAGACAGAAGAACCCCCAAGAGCCAAGCAAATAACCAAAGGCAAAGAAACCAAAAAGAGAAGGGGGACCCATTTTGTTCCAGAATAAAATGGGGTGGTTATACAGGGCATAACAGATACATCATGAAAAGGAGGTTTCCCCCCACATGCAATGTTAAGATAACACATAAGGGATCCACAAGTTTGGGGCGAGCGTATGTCTTTGCTACAGTGATATAATTGAGCTTGAAATCATTGTCATTCCCAAAATAGCTTATGGAACAATGAGCACAAAGGAAGAATGACACATAAAGAGCAAAAAAAAGGAGAATACTTTTGGGTCAACATGGAAAATAACTAAATGTCTTGATGCTTTGCATTTTCTCCAAAAGGAAAAAACAAGACAAATGAAAAGATAATGGTTACAATAGATAGAAGAATGAAGATACAAATAGAAGAATGTTACGATATATTCACTTCCTTTATATCCTTGCACCAATAGAGTGACAAGGGTCATGCAAAGTAGGCTCACAAACATAAAGACACACCAAGTAGCATAGTATGAGGGATCACATTATGCACATGCAATCACACAAATAACTTGAAAAGAAGACATAAAACTAGTATGACACATGCAAGCTAGCCTAAAGCAAGTTGTTTGCATTCCAATCGTGTTCATCATATGCAGAAGGTGGATGACTATCCAAAGGGGAAAAAATGAGTGCTGTAATAGGACAATCACCAGGTTCAACACATGGTGATGCACTCTTTTTAGGAGGATCACCATGGTTGTTTTCATCTAAGCTCATAGAAGAGTAAAATAAAAATTCAGCTCATTATGCACTTCCTCGCCAATCTTAACAATCTCATCACCATCATCCAATTTAATCAGAACAGGAGGCCTAATGATAATTTCCATTGAATTATCATGTGCTTGTTGTGGTGAAGGTGGAGAATCATCATGCTTTGTTTTAGTTATGTTTTATTTGGTTTGCTTCTTTTTTTTCTTCTCTTAACTTACGAGCAATAGCACAACGTCTACACCTACACTCTTTGACATTTTGATTTCTTTTTGCATGGTTTTCAAGTTGTGATTGTGTAGGAGCATGTTTATCAACCATAGATTTCTTTTCTTCCCACAAGGGAGAAACAAAAGAAACCATCAAGGGTTGGTCAATCACTTTCTCTTTGGGTTTATAAATTTGTTTAATCTTAGGTGGAACAACAAGAATTGTATGGTTATCTCCTGGTCTTTTGTAGGAAATAGGTGGATGATTTGTCATGGATTTGTCTTGATTACTCAGAAGGGATTTTGATTCAATCATGGGTTTAGGGATATTGCTAAGAGATAATTCTACTAGATGCACTTTGCTTTTAACTTTTGATAAGATTTGAAAAATAAGTCCTCATGAAGCTTAATAGGTTCCATATGTTTGGGCCAAAAGAAACCTAATGAGATATTTCCATGGGAAGACATAGGATTAAAGCCACTATGATGTAAAGTGAAAATTTCTTTACCAAATGGAAATTTTAAGCATTTATGCACTACCAATGAACTGAAATCCATGGAGTGTAGCCATGGGTATCCTAGCTTCACACAGAATTGGCCTAATGATGGGATGATGGAGAATGATACATTTAATTGCTTCGGTCTAACTTTTAAGGGGAGAGTGATCGAACATATCATAGGGCAAGAAAAACCATTATGTGTTTTGATCCATGCTTTCGATTGTTCATAAGAGTCTTGATAAAGTTCATTCACAAACAAAAATTTCTTGGTGATCACATTCTCTACATATACATGATCAATTAATATCCCATTCGTAGGCTTTCATTAATTCTTCCAGCTATGTAAAGAGGACCATTGGGTGCATGTTTAATTATGTCATTTTGTGAGAAATCAATGTCAAGATACATTTTGGTTTGGCTCTTATGAGGTTGAACATCAATGAGGTTGACCATAGTGTGTATATCATCCCCATTATCAATCATGTTGTCATTAGTCATGTCTTGTATATTGTCAACATTCATCACATCATTCTTGGTGTCACTAGCTTTGACAAATGAGATGTTAAGATTTGGCTTTGGATTGGTAAAGTTTTGCAAATTTTGATTGAGTGGGGAAACATAAATTTTTCCTTGATCATTAACACCACCAATTTGGATATGATTAGATCCAATGAGGTCTTGCACAATATTTTTAAGAAACATAGATCGTTTTGTATCGTGTCCATTTTGTCGATGATAATGGAAAAAGGCATTTGGATTATAGCTCAGAGGTAAAGGCTTAGTAGGATCATGGGTTTGAATTGGAGGTAAGGTAATTAAGTTCTTACCCATGAGTTGCAACATGATGGAATGGAGGGTATCGAGTAATGGGGTAAATTGTCTATTCTTTTCCTTGAATTGATATGGATTTTTTGTTTTTATAGCAACCACTTGAGATTGAACTTTTTGATTTGTTTGAGGCAAGTTTATTTGTATAAAGCCCTTTTTTTTTCTTGAATGGTTGTAAATTATTATGAGGCACATATTCAGATTTTTTAAGATGATTGGAGGAAGTTTTCACTTCAAGATGACTAATCAAAAAATTCTAATAGTCACAAAGAGTTGTGTACAAGTGAGTAAAAGAAGAAAATCTCATCATCCCAAGCTTATCTTGAATATTGTTTTTCAAGTTTTGAATGAAAATTCTTTGAAGATTGGTATCAAGAATCTTAATGTTGATTTGTAAGTGAAGCAATTGGCATTGTGCTATGAAATTAGTGACCTTTTCATCTTTATTTTGTTTAAATTGCATTAAATCGGGCAAGGCCATCTTGGAACCAATGTACACTTGTGTGTAAGGGAGAATTAGATCAATGGAAATACAACAATGAAAACAAATGAATTGAAATAAAAATGAGATAAATCCCAACCTACTCATGAAATGTTATTGTAAAGCAATGAATTCAATAAGAAACGTTAGCATAAATGAATTCAAAAGCCTACAATTTTACAATCCCATGTCAGAGTATCTTTGTATTGATAATGGATATTGGGTTGCTTTGATCAATATGAATCCTCCATTGTTGTTGAAAGCTTTCAAAAGGTGGTAGTAGTAGTGATTTTGAATGCAAATATGCTAAATGTACTTTAATGGCCAATTTCACATGGCCCCTCCACAAATTCTCCAGATTATTCGATCATTTTTTAGAAGGAAGAAGGTTGTTTTATAGATTTTTAGGTTTCAAATCAACAATCGGGATTTAACAATGAAAGATCATGATCAATGGTTGAGAACTGTTGAGAGGAAATAGATTGATCAGTTAACTCCTCTGATTGATCCAATTAAGAGATTTAATTAGATAATCAGTGAGATTAGATTGAATGATTAGTGGGATTGAAGAAGTTAGGTTGAGTGTTTAGTGGGATTGAAGAAGTCAGGTTGAGTTACAAAATAAACTGAGAAATCAGAGGTCATGATTTATTTAATCAAGATATGTGAGGATGTATTAATTAATTTAATAATTAAATTAATATTGGAGATGAACGTGCAAGTTGCATTTGGATTTTAACAAAAAAAGATATATTTATTTGTTGACCATGTTGAGTGATTTTGAATAATTGATTTAATTATTCAACTTTAGATAAGGGAAAGTGGCGTAATTAAATAATTAAAGATAACTATTTAATTAATTTAGACAAATAAGTAGTGTTAGTGACATAATTAAATAACTTGTATTTATTTAATTAATCAAGAGGAATAAGGTTAAATTAGATGATGACAGTGAATTAATTAAACAATTAAAGATTATTTAATTAATAGAGGAAAATAGGGTTAATGATGCAAATGATGATGTTAATGAGATAAAATGAAATAGTGATAATGAAAGTGATGCCAATAATGGAAAAATTCAGTTTAGGATATGTGATATGTGTCAGGTCATTTTTACATGTCTACATTTTGGCCCTCTTTGACATAATGTACTGGTTACATTGTTTCAAAAAAATTGATGTTTAGATCAAGATTTGAAAACTTTAATATGCCCCATTGTGCCTCGACAGTTAACAAAAGGATGATAAGAGTCTAGGCTGCCCCATCGAGAGGTCGACATAAAAAAATACTTTTTCGGGTTAGGCACTTGACTAGGTTTTAGAGTAGTTTTGATGTGTAGAGAACAAAAAATTAAGGCCTAGGGCTTGCTTTAAGGTTTTGGATGGTCATAGGTGTTCCTAAAATTGACCTAGAAAGGGTTCTAGGGTTAAAATTAGGGTGAAATTACCCCTCATTTACACACCTTTCTTTGAGAAATTCTTGCCTCTAGAGCTTTTGTGAGATTTTCTACTAGAAACAACGATTCACGATGCCTTGATTTCTAGGAGTACCATACAGAGTGGAGGCAGTAAGGCAATACCGAAGGACAACAGGCGTAGGGGCTTTGATATGTATATCTTTAATTTTTGCTTTCATCAATTTTTTGGTTGTGTTTAATGCACAAACTTAGTCTAGGCAATAGTGGTAATTTAGGAAAAAAATTGCTATTGCCATGATACGAATGCTATCACTACTTTAGGATGATGACTCTTGACAAAGATGGCTACTTTTGCAAAATTTGGTTGCTATTACAAAGGAAGGCCGCTTTTGAATGGCCACTTTTGAAAATTTTGGCTGCATAATAGAACTTTTTGGAACAAGGCCGATATTGAGAAATATGGTCATTATCATCTTTAAACAAGATTTTTATCACCATGGATAGCCGCTTTTACAAAACATGGCCGCTATCGCCCTAGAAAAGTGCACTATTGCTTAATTTAACTAATTTCACTATCTTAATTGCAGTTTTAAGTTCTCGACTTGATTTTATAGAAAATGTTTGATGTTGTGGGTTGAATTTTTGTAGGCTATCCTTAATCCTTTGTACATGCGAGAGTGACGACCTCGGTTGATGGATGGATTAGCTACCTTTTAGGAGTTGGAGAGGGACTTTCTTGATACCGTTGGATTACAATATTGCCTACACACTAGAGATTTAAGCTCATCAAGCGATGATGACTTCTTTGGTGGAGATATGGCATTCAAAAACCTCTTCATTTCATTTGTTGATTCGAGAGTGCACAATCACTCTCAAGGATGTATGGAGGATCTTGAGGATATTGATTTATGAAGATTTGATTGCTTATGATGTCTGAAGAGGTACAATAGCTATGCAAAGGTTATTCGGTGTGGAGCAGTTGCAGGTCATTGACTCTAAGATTGATTTAGCTTCATTCACTGATAGCGCAAACCCTATGGTTATCATCCTATCAGGATTGATTATTGGACCCATGATGCCTGATAGGAGGGCTAAGAGGCTTCTCATTGGCTGGGGGATAGTGATTGAGTAGATGATGGAGTAGGAGACAATGTATGTTTGGGGTTAGTGTGTGTTGGCCCATCAATATAGGGATATGCATGAGGTGGTATACAGAGGTGATAACATTATTTTAGCTGATGCTATCTTGCTTCATTTATGGGCCTAGGAGAGGATTACCATCACATGGCCAGATGGTATGTGAGAGAGATGCTTATGATCCCTTTTTCTATAAATACAGTGACTACCTGCATTACACATAGCCAAGGAGATTGTCTCATTGGAGGGTTGTTTTTGACGAGATGAATGACTTCAATTCGCAACCATATAGAGATGGTGAGGCTTGGACAAATGATCAGGAGCAATTAGTATATTGCATGTAGGCACAGTTCCTTATTGGATGAGTTGATATTATTCTTGAGAGGTTCTTACTAGACAGGGTGCTTAGACAATTCAATGAGCACCAGACTTTCCTTACCGATGATTATATGGACATTTTTGGATGTACTACAAGATAGAATACTACATAGGGGCCCTGTGTTGATTCACAGGTAGTAGTAGCAACCTTCTGAAATTTGAGACCACTTGGGTGGTGATGGGAAGTGGGTCAACTTGATCTAAGGACGACCAAAGAGTATGATGTATGGTGGGCCTGCCATAGGTCGTTGAGATTGACTATGCCTCTCAGAGGAGCAATTGGAGGGCCTATTTTAGGTGTCAGGAGAGGAGGTATTATCAAGCCTTGATAGGATCGACAACAACTGAGGATTTCCCATGAGTAGCTGCAACATGTGTAGGATGGACAACATGATGGCCAAGATCAGCAACAACATGTACCACAAGCTCCTCCCCCTCAAGGAGACATGGCTACAAGGATTGCTTAGATCATAGCTGAGAGAGATCAAGCCATTCAAGATAGAGATGCCAGAGCCAGGGAGAGAGATAAGAAGGTTGTGAGATGACAGGATCTCGAGGTGCAGTTGGCCACTATTACCATAGAGAGATATCATCTTTGGGTTGAGCAAGATTCTCTTCGACAGGAAAGAGACATAGAGAGACATCAGGATCAAAGTGAGCAAGAATGGATCATGATTGAGAGGACCTATTATCAGATCTTATATGAGGCATTTGTACCTAAAGCATAAAGGCGTCCTTGTTTTGGTGAGACCAACAGTGCTACAAGGGAAGATTCAGGAGGATAGTCCATCAGACAGCTGCAACCATCTCTTGTACACAACTAGCAGTAGCACAGATCCCCTCCTCGGAATGGCCAACGCAGGTGATGTGTTTGACTATTTCATGATCTTTATGCTTTTATCAGAGACATATGTAGAAACATATTTTTATATATATACATTCATCGGACCTCTTGAGGCTGTGTATGCATATTTTGTATATTTTGTGTATTTTGATATCACACATGATGTTCGATGATGTACATGGCATTCCCGCTTTTGATGATATATGATATATACCAAATTTTTTTGTGGTATATATGCATTATGAATTTTTTTATGGATGTGTATGAATGCCTTTTTGTATGGATGATTTATGATTATACATTCTTGATTTTGTACTTTTCTGATGCAATTTATATGATATGGATGGATGGATAATTTAAAGATGTATGTGATGGATTATGTTATGACTTGTTTCATTATATGATGAATATGATATGCATCGATGAGTTTGTGTATATAGGATGCATGTGGTAGTAATGATTCTGTGTTGCATGTTGTGAATGTTAGTCAAATGATATGTTAGTATGATTTAGAGATAGATAGAAGTGTTAGATGATTGATGATATGCATTCTAGGTCACCGTTACTACTACCTTTTTGCTTTCATGAGGACCAAGTAGTTTTTAGCAATCCTTATTGATATAGCAGATAGACATGATGCACCTAGTTATTAATGAACAAGGCATCTTTATATCTATTGCATGGACTTTGGCTCCATAATCAAGGAGTATTCTTGCTCATACCAGACATACAAAAACCCTATTAGAGTGTATGGTAAGAAGTTTCAAAATACTTCAGAGTAGTTACGTAGAAAGGTATGAAGTACCTATTATGTAACCATTACACGATTTATCCAAAACAACTTTCATACATAAAACAAAGCAAGTATTTGTCATGGTAGTATTGCAAAAAATATCCAACATATATGGTAGATAGAAAATCAATGATCAATGCCCTATTCATTCCTCTCTAAATCCTTATGGATATCCTCTAGAGATCCTAGGAATGTGATGATAAGATAAATCAAAAAATATAAGATCATAAAAAGATAATCAATGTTATTATATCACTTGCCATAGTTATTTTTGATGTTTTACGCTGTTTATCCATTGATGTTGTCTATTGTAGGAACATTTTATCCATTAAGACATATGTCAGGATGTTGATGATGAATCTCAAAGGGTAGGGTAGTTGATACTTAGGCAATATTTTAGTCTAATGATGATCCAATCATTTTGTTTATTTTCTTGGAAGTTTTGGATTTCGATGTTTGCTCTATTTGTTGATTTGTGTTGTCAAAAGTTGAAGGCGATGTTTGTTTATTATGAATATTTTTTTACTTTTGATTTTATTTGATGTTGTTTTCAAGATATTTAGAGACATTTAAGGGGACCTAAAGGGATTGACCTAGTGCCTCAGGGGCTCATCGATGATAGCTTGGCCTACATGATGAATGTAGAGACATTATAGTTCAATTGTATTGAGTGACATTGTTTTTGGAGTTTTCTTACATTTTACAGATGTTTTTGGATTTTGATAAAATATTTGAATGTTTTTAGGTTTTTTCGACCAAGTTTAAAAACCAAGAGGGACACTTAAAGGGACTGACCTAGCACCTTAGGGTCTCATTGATGATGGCCTTTCCTACGTGCAAGCTTAGAGATAGTGTAGTTCGATTGACCATGATTAAATTGTGGCTCATCCAAAGACGACCTACAATGTTTTTGGGATTTTGTGTTTTACGACTTTGTTTTGGATTTTAATAGGTGGATGAAAGAGATGGTGGATAGAGATGGTGCAGAAAGGTTCAACACTTGATCAGTTATCAAGCCATGGTTGGGTGCACGTTTTATTATGGTGATGGATGAAATGGATATGATAGTAGATAGATAGCACTGATAGATGAGGATACAAGTCTTATTCAAATGTAGCACCTTTTTACTAGCTTTTCACTATGGTACCGATCCTAGAAGTGCCACAAGGTGGTTTTCACTTAAAGGACATTTTATTTCTCTTTACTATTTTCTTGATTTTTTTTTTTCTTTTGTCACTTTTTTGCTTGTGATATTTTGATACACTTAGGTGTATAACTTCTTGAGATGACTACTGTTAAGAGGTTCAACCAGAGGTTCTCCTTTTGATGTAGCCAAATGATATGCTTCAAAGTTGTAGCTTGTTGTAATGATGTAGGGACCTAGCCAGTTTGGTTCAAACTTACCTTTTCCATATTGATTCAACTAGACCTTCTGATTTTCCTTTAGGACCAAGTCACCAAACTGAAAGTTTCTATTTTTTATTTCCTTATTATAGGTTCACTTGAGCTGATTTTGATAGGCCTATAGATAGTTCAATGTACTCAAGCATCTTTCATCTAGGAGTTCAAGCTTATTGAGTCTGGATATCTTATACTCTTTATAGTTAAAAAGATCCTTCAATGTTACTCTCAGGGATGTGATTTCAACCTCTATATGTAGTATTTCTTTAGATCCGTAGACCAAGGAAAAGGGAGTTGTACCTATAGGTGTGTGGATTCTGGTTATATAAACCCATAAGGATAGGTTTAGTTGTAAGTGTCAGTCACGGTCGATGTCATTAACAATTTTCTTTAATATTTTTAAAATAGTTTTATTGGATGCTTCGGCTTGGCCATTTCCTTGAGGATAGTATGGTGTTGAAAATTGTTGTTGGATAGAGAATATTCAATAGATCTTGAGGAAATCTTGGTTCTTAAGAAGAGTTCCATTATCTATTATAATAGTTTGTGGGATACCATACCGATAGATTAAATAGTTAAGAATGAACTTAGCTATTTGTTTCCTTGTGATATAGGTTAGAGGAATAGCCTCTATCCACTTTGTAAAGTACTCTATAGCAGTGATGATGAATTTGTGTCCATTAGAAGAGGTTGATGATATCCTTCCTATTAGGTCTAGTCCCTACTAAGAGAAGGGCCATGGAGTAGTGATAGGATGCAACTCCTGTGTGGGTGCGTGTACAAGATCTCCATGTTGTTGGCATTGATGACACCTCTTAGGAATAATGTATTGCTTCTTGCTCCATTTATGGCTAATAATACCCTATTCAAAGTATCTTCTAGACTAGGTTAGGTCCACTAGAGTGAGATCCACAAACACCTTTGTGTTAGAAAACCAAGATCACCTGCGTGCAATCACCTGTTACATGCAAAAGACATGCAGAACCAAAGAAGATGTTCTGTAAACCTCTCAGTAAAAATGCATTAAGAGAATCAATTATTACAAAAGAGATCAATCCTTATGAAGGAGATCAAGAAACCCTAAAATGAAACCCTAGTGTGCACACTTAATAATTAATTATTAATGTGCCTAAGTTTAGCTTAAGTAATAAAGAGGAATAAGTGACTTAATTAATTAATCAATGTGATGTAATTAATTAAGCATAATAACTTATTACTCTAACACCCCTTAAGATGAACTTAGGAAGAAGCTAAAACACTAGAATAAGATGCATGAAAGCAAAGATGGGTCCGCAACTAGGCCTGATCAGGTACCCATTTACAAATGCAATATGAGGTAGAGAAGGAAAAACCCAGTGGGACAAAACCCCCCTACAATGTGATGACATGCTACAAAGAAGCACTGGAAGAACTCTGTAGAGTAACACTAGAACCGCAATCTGGCAAGCAAGGAAAGATATTTCTGTCTACAACTAAAACCAAAACCAGAATCAAAATAATGTGACAGCAAACCCGATGCCTCGGAACACTCAAAAACTCCAAACGGGAACAACCCTGGAATCTATGAAGTAGCAAGAAATTATTGAATGATGTATTACTGAAAACGAAGTGCAAAGATGCAAGGTGCACTCTCCCAACTGCCAAAACATCCAAGTAATCGCCAAACAACCCATCGGGCCTAATCTGGAATAACTGATAAACTTGGGATAGATACAGAAAAAGTGCATGCACAGCAACATAGATCTCCTTAATACCTTTCCAACGCCGCAAACGAGGCAAAAATTGGACATCGTGGCAAAAAGTTATGAGCTAGGAAGTCCAAAAACAACATCTAACTTCAACCAGCAATAAATATAGGAAAACAGTAAAATACTATAAAATAAACTGCACCAAATGAAAGTGCTCGGAACCAGCTTTCCGGCGATATCTCGTTTTCCCGATTTCGATACCGTATGCCCAAGTTATGGCCAAAAGAAAAAAACTGCTCTTTTAGAAAAAACTAGGGTTAGGAGGGGCAAAGAGGGTCGTACGGATGCTGACGTCAGCGGTTCACGAGTATAAATTTGACGGCCGTCTGGCCGTTGCCGCAAAAAATTGGCCCCCCGCAAAATGAAAAAAATTTGGGCCCCTGGTCCTATGGGTGACCAGCACGCTGATCCCCTGGTCCTCCATAGGACCTGCGCTGGGGGCTGAGAGTGGTTGGGGGCTGGGCGCATAGCGCCCGGTCCCCCATGTGATCATCGCCTCTGCGCAGGTGGCCCTCGGGGGCTAAGCGAAGGCTCGGCGATGGGGACTGCTTGAGGGTGGCGCCGCTGGGCAGAGCGGCCCTCCGGTGGCCGCTTCGGTGGCCGATGGGCGCGCTACCCATTTACACTGGCAGCGCAGATTTTCTGCAAAAAATTTAAAAAAATTAATTTTTTTTTGAATTTTTTTTGAAATCCACACCTCGATCTGCGTGCTGGGAGGCCGTACGACCTCCCAGACAAAAAAAATTGCCTCCTAGATCAACTTGCACCAAATTGGACGATTTGACAGGCGTTTCTAGGGTTTTGGGATGCTGCGAACGCGATGGCGATGTCTGTTTGAGCCCATTGTGTCCCGAAAAAATGGCTACCCCTAGATCTTGCAGAAAAGATGTCTGTGGAAACCCTTGCACTTGAAACTCACAGAGAGGCCATATCTTCATATCACGAACAAGCAGCTGCAGGTCTGGAGCTTTGATACCATGTTAGAAAACCAAGATCACCTACGTGCAATCACCTGTTACATGCAAAAGACATGCAGAACCAAAGAAGATGTTTTGTAAACCTCTCAGTAAAAATGCATTAAGAGAATCAATGATTACAAAAGAGATCAATCCTTATGAAGGAGATCAAGAAACCCTAAAATGAAACCCTAGTGTGCACACTTAATAATTAATAATTAATTATTAATGTTCCTAAGTTTAGCTTAAGTAATAAAGAGGAATAAGTGACTTAATTAATTAATCAATGTGATGTAATTAATTAAGCATAATAACTTATTACTCTAACACTTTGTGTACTAGCAAGGTAGTTTGTTCTTCTTTTGTGTTAAGACATCGGAGTAACACACCATCGAGACTTCGGCGGTATAAGGTATCTCCTAGGATAGTGAATTGGGAAGTTTGACAGATGAAGGTTTTCTTTTGATTGGACACTAGATGGGGTGGTATGATTCCGTGTTGGATATAGGAAAATGTGTCCTCATACCAAGGCGAGTTAGGACCAACAACATCACACACTAGTTTAGATTATGGGATGTCGAATGTTGGTATAAGCAATTGTTCCACCAAGAGTTCATATCTAGGAACGTTTTCAAGTATGTCCAGGAGTGAACTGATAGTAGCCATAGCATCAACTACTTTATTGTTTACTCTTGGGATCTATTCAAAGATGACAACCAAAAATTACTTCTTGAAACTATCCACCATTCTCTTGTATGGCATGAGCTTGTTATCTTTAGTTTGGCATTTGTTATTGACCTGCCTTATGACCAACTAGGAGTCACCATAGGTTCTACATGTAGTTCCTTAATTTTCCATTCCATGACCATTTTAGGTCCATGATCAATGCTTCATACTTGGCTATATTATTTGTATAGGAGAAGGAAATCATGTATGCTTTTGGTATACTATCTCCTTGCAGTGTGAGAAATAGGATACCGACCCCTGAGTCGTGCTGAGTGTGGGATCCATCAAAGTACATGGTCCAACGGGTTGACTGATTTGTCATCAAGATGCTTTCGTCTAGAAACTCTGCTACAAGTGTTGATGGTCTTCAATTGGTGCTTCAGCTAACTGATTTTCTATCACCTGTCTCTTGATGGATTTTCTATTGACATATTCTATGTCAAATTCGCTAAGTATCATGACCCACTTAGCGATTTTTCTTGTAAGAGTTTCCTTTTCCAATAGATATTTCAAGGGGTTTATCTTATATTTCAAATTGATTTATCTAGTTAACATGTAATGTCTAAGATTATGTGCTATGAAGAAATATGATAAACATGCTCATTCAATGGGTGTATAGTTTAACTCATAGCTTACTAGGGTACGACTAATGTAGTAAACTACTCGTTCTTTATTTTGTTCACCAAGTTTTTCTAGTAGAGCTCTCAAAGTTGTTGGTGTTGTGGACACATATAGAATCATTGCTTTATCTTGAATTGGAGGCATCAATATCAAGGGAGTGAGCAAATAGTCCTTCACCTATTGAAAAGCTTAATCACACCTTCTGTTCCTTTTGAATGTTACATCTTTATGGAGGAGGTATATGAACATATGAAACTTATCTTCTAGTTGTGCAATGAACCCTCTGATAGACTGAAGCTTAACTTGTAGACTACATAGCTATTTTAATGTTCTCGGGGGAGGCATTTCCTAGATACCCTTGACTTTGGTGGGATCTACCTTGATACCTCTTTTGGATAGAATGTAGCCTAACAATTTTCCAGATTTTACATTAAACATATATATTTCTTTGAATTGAGACACAAGTTATATTCCTCTAGTTTGTCAAATATCCTAGCTAAGTTAGCCAGGTGTTCATGTCTTGTGACTGATTTAGCTAATAGATTGTCTACACAATCCTCCATGGTGATGTACAACATGTCATGGAAAATGGTAGTCATCGCTCTTTGATATGTGGCTCCTACGTTCTTCAAGCTGAATGGCATGATGTTCCAACAAAAGGTTCCCTAAGCATAGGTAAAAGCTATTTTGTGTTGATCCCTAGGGGCTATCTTTATCTAATTGTACCCGAAAAATCCATCCATTAATGAAAGCATTTTGTGACCAGTAGTTATATCCACTACGATGATGTTGGAAAGTGGAAAATCATCCTTAGGGCATGCTTTGTTGATATCTCTGAAGTTTGTACAAATTCGTATGCCCCCATTGGATTTCAATACTAATATAAGGTTGGATACCCACTTAGGATAGTTTATGGGTCTGATGAATCTCGTGTCCAACAGTTTCTCAAGCTCCACCTTGACTATCAATGCTATTTGTGGGTGGATTTTTTAAAGCTTTTTCTTAACTGGTTTAGATGCAGGGAATGCCATTAGGTGGTGTACCACAAATGTTGTATCTAGACCAGGCATTTTTGCATATGTCCAGGAAAATTTGATCTTACGTTCCTTGATAAATGTTTTGAAATTGACCTTTTCATGTGGATCCAAGGAAGCTACATGATACGTTACTTTAGGATCCTCTTTTGTTCCAGCACTGATAGTTTTAGAACCCTCAACCAATGTTGTTGAATTTTCTTGATAATCTATAATGGGGAGATTGAATCCTCCATCTTTGGGTGCCTCAGTGAGGTTTCAACCCTCAAATATGTCCTTTATTTTTCCTTTTTCATGATCTGATAGAGCCACATTGTGGTTCTCCCTAGGGTATCTCATATTAATTTTTCAATTTTTCTTTTTAATTTTATGACTGGAGGATGCAATCTCCCCCCCAAAGTATGCTCCTTGTTTTAGTTCTATAACAATACTAGCTTTGTGATCTCCTTGATAGACACCCTGTTGAATTCCCATGAACTTTGCAATAGCTTCGTTGTTCTGGAATAGGTCCACAACAAGTGTGTGATGTTATTGATCCCAATCGATCAACTGCGAGTGACATAAGGGTAAGTTATCATTATTATCAGCAAAGCTTATGGTGGATGTGGATGGGGAAAAGGTAAGGATTGTAGAGCTATCAAGGTTCCATAGGGTATCTAATCATAGTCACTAGAGGCACAAGAATCCCATTCCCATTCGTTGGAGTCTATTTCAGTATGGTAGACATCAGTTGTAGGTCTAAGGGTGATGGTGTTTATGCCAAATTTTTTGAATAGTTCTGCGATTGTTAGGTCATTGTCCATAAGATGGTAGTTATCTGATGTCTCTTCGATAGTAGAAGGAGCTACTTCCTGATAAGAGGTAATTTCAGTGTTTGGGGTAACCACATCTATCAAACCATAACCTAGTCCCATGTTCTTCTTGTGTTGTTCTATTATGATAGGTTCTTTTATGCCTTGTTCATGTAGACTAAGGCTACCTTTTCCAATGTATCCCATATTTCTTACTATCTGATAACATTTATTGCTAAGATCCATAGGAAGGAGATGTAGTTGTTCCTGTTCCTCTCATTCTTCTTTATAGATCCATGATGAGAGGTCTTCTTTGAATACCACTTCATCGTTCATGTCTCCCCACTTTTTAAAGATAGTGGGTTTAACTCCATATGTGACAGCTTGAACATGCTTTATTTCCTTTGGTTGTTTGAAGGATTTTGGTGACCATGGAAACTCCCCAATGTAGAAGGATTATTTGAAATAGTACTCTCCATAGCCCTTGTCAAGCACCTAGATCTTGAGTTTAGATTTTGGAGGATCAGTTGATGTAGATGGAGTTGAGGTTGATGCAAGTGATATTGGATCGACATATGAAAATGAGTCTAATGATATGTCATTGATGGGTATTTGAAGGAGTGTTTTGTACTTCTCCTCCAAGTTTGATCAGTAATGGAAGGGTTCGGGATTGGCATATACTGTAAATTCCTTTCCATCGTGAGGGAATTTTAGGCATTGGTGAAAGTTTGAAGGGATCACTTGCATTGTGTGGATCCATGGTCATCCCAAGAGAAGGTTATATGACAACTCAAGTCCAATACTTGACAAGTTGTTTCTCCTATTGCCGACCCCACTTGAATGGGAATTTGTATTGTGCCCTTTGAGTTCCTCTCCATATCATCATAAGCCCTTATGGTGATACTCTTTTTCTTGTCAATCATGTCATCAAAATACCCCGACTCCTTTACCATTTTTAGGGTACATATGTTTAAACCTGCACCCCCATCTATTAGGATTCTCTTGATCTTGTGTTTATTGACACAAACCTCAAGATACAAAATTTGATTATGGAAAGATCTTTGGGGAAGGCCTTTTTAAAATACCAAGTGATAGGGTGAAGTTATGGTACCAACCATGGCTTGAAATTGAGCAGTGTTAAGATAGTTGGGCACTAAGGATTCAATGAGAGCTTTCTTCAGGATCTCTTTATGTGCTGGCGATAATTTTAAAAGCTCGAGGATGGAGATCAATGCTGGAGTTTTCTTCAACTAGTCGACAATGCTATAGTTAGTGGAAGGCTTGATGGTGGTTTTGGCTAGAAGTGGGGCTCCTTGGATCAGCTTGGGAGATGGTTCTTACAATTTCTTCGTAGGTGAAGTTGGATTTTTGGTAATCTTGACCTTTTCCTTTGTCATTTCCCCTAGAATTATTGGGGAGTGAATCCTTGTATATTCCCATCTCTTGATTATCGAAGGGTCTAGGACAATTTCCAATGTCAACCTCTCCTTTTTCTATTAAGTTTTGTATCATGTTCTTGAGTCTCATACAGTTATTCATTGTGTGACCCTTGATCTTGTGGAATTCACATCGATCATTCTCATTATACCAAGGGGGTTTAAAGTTTGGTTCATCGTAAAAAAATTTATTATGATTTGGAAGCCTGATAAGGTTCTTTTGGAATAGTTTGTGCATAACTACTTCAAGAGTTTTTCCCAACAAGTCAATTTTCTCCTAAATTGATTATTCTACCTCGACAACCCTCTTTGAATATCTCACCCTTGATTTGGTTGTTGATTATTTTTCTAGTTATTCTAAGGATACGTGAGTTGATTGTTTTGAGTGTTTTTTGGTGGGTAATTTGCTTGAGCTATTTGGACATTGTTTTGTGCGTTGTTAGGAGTTTGTATGTTTCGTACAAATTTTGCATCTAGCACTCCATCATTGGTAACATTTTTGTTCTTTTCCCATATTTTTGGTTTTTCATTATAACTTGAAGGTTGGTCTTTGTTGTTATATAGTTTAATGAATCCCCTTGCTATGAGAGCTCTTTCAATGAGTAATCCTTTTTCAATGGTTTCCTCAAAATTACTAGGGCACAACATGGTGAGTTGGTATCTAATGTCCACTTATATGTTGGTGAAAAATATATCTATCAGTTATTTCTCAGGAATGGGCCATTTACATTTGCTAGCTTTATGTCGCCATCTCTGTAGATATGAAGCAAATGATTCCCCTTGTCTTTGTTTAATTTTGTACAGATAATGGACCGTTACATCTTGTTCTATGTTGTATGAGAAATGATTGACAAATTTTTCTAACAATTCATCGAATGTTTTGATACTAGGTGGTAGATGAGAGAACCATTTGATAGTGGTCCTACCAAGACTTTGTGGGAAAAGCCTCATTAAATAGGTATCATTGCACTGTAGATCCATGAAAGCTACTGAGAATTCTTGCACGTTCTCTATTGGATCCCCTCTTCCCCTATATTTTTCAAATTTTGGTATTTCAAAGTTCTTGGGGAAAGGTATCATAGACATTTTTTTATCAAAGGAATATAGACATATATCTTATAGAGCATAACTCTTCTTTGGTTTTCCAATTTAGATGTATGATATCCTTTGGTTGAGATTCTATATTTGTAAGGTTACATCATCACTAGATGTTTTTTTTTGGTAAGGAGAGATGTAACCTTATTTCCCCACAACATTGTGTACATTGTATTGGGGGGTTTGTATATACAATGGCCCTTGGGGCATGTTGTGTTGTGGGTTTTTATATTGATGGGGTCCTTGAGGACCGATATGGTTGTGTTGTGTAGTGAGGGTATGATGTTGTTGTTGTTGAGGCACACTATGTTGTTGTTGAGGTACATTCTGTTGTTGTTGAGGTATGCTATGTTGTTGTTGAGGTACACTATGTTTTTGTTGAGGTATGTTGTGTTGTTGATGAGGTACACTATGTTGTTGTTGAGGTACAATGTGTTTTTTTTGAGGTATTCTATGTTGTTGTTGGGGTACACTGTGTTGTTGTTGAAGTATGTTATGTTGTTGTTGGGGTACAATGTGTTGTTGTTGAGGTATGTTGTGTTGTTGTTGGGGTATGTAGGTTTGGTATTATGACAAAGTTTGTGTACCAATGCTATGTTGTGGAGGATTGGGTGTTTGATTTTGTAGGTGTGTGTTTTTTTGTGGTTAAGCATACGTTTGATATTGATTATTGTCATTTGGTGGTGCCGAAACATATTTTTGGTGTTGAGAGTATTGGATAGATGTTGATCCATATTGATTTTGTGTGTTAGGATCATAGTATGACTGTTGCGGCATGTATTGAGTTTAGTTTTGTACACTTCCTTGGTACATGCTTTGATATTGTGGTGGGTTTTTAACATGTAGTTGTGGTTGTAAAGGGTTGTAGCCTTGTTGGTTTACTACATGTTGTGGTTGTCCTTGCAGAAGAATTCCCATGTTCTACATATTACCATGAGGACCTTGTTGTTGGTTAATCCAAGATGTCCCATATATGTTGGGTCCCATTGTGTTAATATTTTGTGGTGGTATGTTTTGATTTTTCAAAAGGTTTGGATTATCTTGAGTGTGTTGGGCTACCATTGCTTGTTCAATTTGTGATGGATGTCTATACAATGGATTCTCCATATTTTGGGGAAAATATTGGTCATTGGTATGTGTGTTGGAGAATAATGGTGGTATCTTGGGATCTACCATTGCTTTGGGTATTTGTCTCGTTACTGATTGGTCTCCCAAAGGAATGAGGTTGGGATCCTTGAGGATTTCAATGTTAAAGTTTGTGGTAAACTTGGCCCTACTTTGTGCTAGCTTAAGGAAATATGTGATAGGATCCTTCCCAATCATCTTGTCCATAAGTTTCTATATTTTTGGATCTTGGGAGTGCTCATAAATTACTTCATTAGTGATTTCCTCATCACTATCATACTCCTCTATAATCATGTCTATAGTATTGGGAAGTTTATCTTGTTGCCTAGCAAATTTATTTTGATGTTGAAGGCATATGTCCTCATCACTAGGTGATGGACTTGTTTGTGCTTTAAATGTGAGTTGTTCTTTGGGAGTTGAGTATGTCCTAATATCATAACCCCATGATTGAGTTTCCTCGTTGGTGGTGTTGGTGTTTGGTATACTAGCGCTACTTTTATTGGCTTCCATATTTTTGTGTTGTGATCTCATTGTGACCTTGGTAAGTTTGAGACAACTTATGGAAATGGAATGATATTGTATTTTGAGATTTGGTTTGATAAAATGATGTACAAAGAGGATATGTGTATACCTTTTGGACAAAGGTTTTTGGTTGTTTGGTATGGATTGATGTTGTGATAGTTGGACTATCAAGTTTGAGGTTGGATGGTAGGATTTTGCTACTAAACCCTATGATAAGGATATGAGCCGATTTTGGGTGTTGTTGGATAAGTGAAGCTATGATTGATGTTTGATTTGATGCTAGTTTTTAAAACATAATAGTTCACAAGAATCAAATTGATTATTTTCTATGTTTTTAGAGGATATGGTGCTTTCTCTACTTGAACTAGCTATGAGGTTGCAAGTAAAGGTTGCTCTAAAAACACTAGCAAGATAATGGTTTGATTTCTTGGGCTCAATATGTGTCCAAGACTAGGTTGATGTTTGGTTGTTGATTTGATGATGTTGAAGGATGTTGTTAAGCTATGGTGCAAATATTGTGTTGATGTTATGTCCAAAAAGATGGTAGTGATAAAGCCTACGTAAACCAAGTCCAAAGTGAAGGATATTGATGCTCTGACAAGTCCAATGATGTTCTCTGATAACTGAATGGAGTTTTTAGACCAATTATTTGAAAATCAGTTGTTTTGACCAATTTTGAGATAAGTCTACAAATAGGTCAATAGTAGTTTTTGTTTAAGGAAATAGTGGTAGTGTTTATGGTCAGTAGTGATTTTATTTTAAGACAACTGCGACAATTTTTTTCAAAAGTGACTCTATTTTGATAGTGATTGTCATAAACCAGTGGCAATAATAATAGTTATCTGAGAAATAGTGATCATAATTTAGGTTGACTGCAGTAATGTTTTGAGATAGTAGTGTCCAAACTTGACAATAACAACTTTATTTCAATAGTTTCCAATTTACGGATGGCGGTTTGTTCGATAAGTTTTCAAATGTTGACAATGTTTGATTTGATGTTTTGGTGATCTGATTTGATGGAAAGTGATGCATACAACAGACAATTTTGAGATCCAATGATATAGCCCAAATATTATCATTCAATAAATCCTAATGAATAAAGGTACACTCTTCTCTGTAGGCTTACCTCACCCTTGAAGGAGTGATTTTAAATTGAATCTATAGAGGGAACAAATAGGATATATTGAGGAAATATACCATCTTGATACTCCAGATTGAAGAGGATTAACTCTTAAACCTTATGCCTCAACTATAAATCTGACATGGTAAGTAACTTTTGGGAACGGTGCTATTCCCATGCACTACTTTAAAGAATGTTTCAAAAAAAAAGCATGGGCTTCTAAAAGAAGGTGTTTAATGACAATCATGAACATTGTGATGCATAGTTCATATGTAATCCACTAAGGGATTTAGCCATTCTTGCACAAACCATTATGTTTGTACGAGGATGAGGCATGGTATGGTATTCCCGCCCAGATATAAGCTACTTTATTTCAATTTCACAAAATTTATATAGCCCATTGATAAACGTGCATTTAGGGTCACTTATGAGTTCTTCATTGTTGGATGTGTCTCATAAGCAGGCCCTTATCCTAAAAAATGGGTGACCACAAAAAAGTGCAAAGAGCCAAAAGTGTTTCTCATCACCCAAGATCGTCAAAAGACGTAGGGGGGAAGGATACACATTTGGATTTCTAATCACAGTGGACACAATAGACAATCCATAACAATTTTATTTTAAGCCCAAAAATGAATTGTTTTGAAGATACCAATTCATGTTTTAGATGCACCAACTTCTAATATTTGAGAATTTCAAACAAGAAATGTCATAAATCATTTGGTTTTCATTGTAATTAGAAAGGATGAAATGTTCAATTTTATGTACCAAAATAAAACATGAAGATTGTAACCAAGTTTTAATGCACCAAATACAACTTTTCAAGTTGTCTTGCTTATTTTTATTGCACGAAAATAAAATGAGTTCATTTTAAGAGCACCAAATGTAAACATTCAAGTTGTCTTGTTCATTTTTAATGCACCAAAAGAAAGTGAGTTTATTTTAAAAGCACCAAATGTAAACATTCAAGTTGTCTTGTTCATTTTTAATGCACCAAAATAAATTGAGTTCATTTTAAGAGAACCAAATGTAAACATTCAAGTTGTCTTGTTCATTTTTAATGCACCAAAATAAAGTGAGTTTGTTTTAGGAGCACGAAATATAATTGTTTTAACTACTTAAAAGAACATTTATACAAAAGTGCTTTGAAAATTAAAAAGGCCTTTGACAATTCGTTAACTCTGTAAACAAATAGTTAGTTGTTCACATAAAAAAATTCCATAATCCTACAAGGGCTGCACCAACAATGTTAGAAAATATCACAAACATAGAAAACAATCAGTAGTTAGGGTTATATACTTTGTAAATTCAAGAAAGTTTGCAAAATTGACATAGACTCAGAAAACAAGGCAGTAGTGGACCTATTACCTATAATAGTGACCCTATATTTAGTGCACTTGTGGCTTTTCCGAACAATAGCGGTAGGATTTTAGTGTAGTAGGGGTTCTATTTAGGGTGAAAGTGACTCTATAATTGTCAGTTCAAATACCCATACTTAGAAACTTATAACAAAGAAAAGACAATAGCAGCCTTTCTCGACAATAGCAGCCAAATTTAGGTCAATAGCAGCCAGATTTGGGTCGATAGTGGCAACACAAAAGTGACGGACGCGTTTAGATTTTAAGATGAAAATGTTCCAATTAGCAAAAGCAATTCTTGTAAAAGGAATCTACGACTGAGAACCTGCAACTGCTCATCAAACTCAATGAAAACATTAAAGTTAAAGACCCAGGTCCCACCGGGTGTGCCAGAATGTGTAAGGGGGAATTATATCAATGAAAATACAACAATGAAAACAAATGAATTGAAATCAAAACAAGATAAGTCCCAACCTACTCATGAAATGTGATTGTAAAGCAATGAATTCAACAAGGAACATTAGCATAAATGAGAACATAAATGAATTCAAAAGCCTACAATTTTACCATCCCATGTCAGAGCATCCATATTGATAACGAATGTTGGGTTGCTTTGATCAATACGAAGCCTCCATTGTTGTTGAAAGCTTTCAAAAGGTAGTAGTAGTAGTGATTTCGAATGTAAATGTGATAAATGTGCTTCAATGACCAATTTGACATGACCTCTCCACAAATTCTCTAGATTATTTAATCATTTTTTAGAAGGAAGAAGGTTGTTTTATAGATTTTCAAGTTTTAGATAAACAATCAAGATTCAACAATGAAAGATCATGATCAACAGTTGAGAATTTTTGAGAGGAAATAGATTGATCAGTTAACTCCTCTGATTGATCCAATTAGATAATCAGTGGGATTAGATTGAATGATTAGTGGGATTGAGGAAGTCAAGTTTAGTGTTTAGTGGGATTGAAGAAGTTAGTTTGAATTAGGAAATAGATTGAGAAATCAGTGGTCATGATTTATTCAATCAAGATATGTGAGGATGTATTAATTAATTTAATAATTAATTAATGTTGGAGATGAACATGCAAGTTGAATTTGACTTTTAACAAATAGAGATATATTTATTTGTTGACCATGTTGAGCGATTTTGAATAATTGATTTAATTATTCAACTTTAGAGAAGGGAAAGTGGCTTAATTAAATAATTAAAGATAACTATTTAATTAATTTAGCCGAATAAGTAATGTTAGTGACATAATTAAATAACTTGTTTTTATTTAATTAATTAGGAGGAACAAGGTTAAATTAGATGATGACATAGTGAATTAATTAAACAATTAAAGATTATTCAATTAATAGAGAAAATTAGGGTTAATGATGCAAATGGTAATGTTAATGAGAAAAAATGTAATAGTGATAATAAAAGTGATGTCGATAATGGAAAAATGCAATGTAGGATATGTGATATGCGTGATGAGACAAAAAATGTCTCATCTATTAGCTAAATAAAAGCATGTACTTTACTTAATTATGAAGTTTATCAAGACTAAGCATGATGAGGAAAGTAAGAGATTTTCAGTTGGAGCAGTCAAGATTTCATCATATCTTGAAAATTATGATCTGGGTTCTTGATATTTTTGGATAGAAATTAGGAACAAGAAGGCAAAAACCCCCATTAAATTTCACGAAAACCCAACTCATGGTTTGAGAGAAAACTTCACCAGTCCAATGCTCTCAAACTTTTCTTTCAAGCTTTGAAATTTCTAGAGCTAAGAAGGATCTAAGTGAAGGATAAGTATGATAGCATTTATGAAGAGGTTGAGCAGTTTGAGATTCTATGAGCAATTAAGGGATGATAGTTTAGAGCATCTAGGGGGAAGTTCCAAGCATTAAGGTAGGTTGTTGGGTTGTGCAAACAAATGGAGCATATCTATGAGATAGTTTTGGGAAGTTTGAACATTTTTGCAAGCATCTAGGAGTTGTTTTATGAACTTTAATGATACACAAGGGAAAGACGTGACTTTTTCAGCATTCAAATGTCTTTTTGGAGCTTGTTTAGAGGCTACAAAATAGGCATATTTATTTTGGATGACCAAAGAAGATTGAATCAACAAGATGAAGAAAAGACTTATCTTTTTCCCTCAACACATGTTCATATCTTCTAGCAAGCTATTGCATAGCTATAAGACTCATCTTTTAGAATTATATAAATTCATTGTAATCAAGGAATCAAATGGGGAAGAGTTTTATAAAATAATAGAGTTCAGTTTTTAGCAGCAATAGTGTAGTTGTTGGTAGTTTTCATTTCATAGTTTATTTTCCAGCAATCTTTCCATTCATTGTTACTTACATTTCAAAATTTCCCTTTGAATGCTTCTTAAGATAGATTTCATTCCAACATTTTTATTTACCAGCTCTTAGATTAGATTTGTTTCCATCAATTTATTTCATGCATTTCCTTTCAATTCTATTTGTAGAAAAAGAATGTCATGCAAATGATTTCTTCTCCCTCTTGCATATTGCCATGAACATCGACTTGAATTGACATTTATAATTAAATGATGAGGATTGCAATGACTTTCATCATTTTTGGCATTGTTGCCAGGGAAAGGTGTCATTAGGGAGTTGTTGTTGATCTGGTGATAGTAGGTCAAAAGAAAAATTAGTTTGGAAAGATTTTTAGGTTTATTATTTTAGAAATTCCATGTTTTATTATTTTAGAAACCCCCCCCAAAACAAAAAAATCCAAAGGAAGAGGTTCTTGCATGCAAAGGTGATAGCTCTTGTGCAATCTCCTCAACTAGAGGACCATGACTTCAAGCCCTAGAAAACAAAAGATTATTGTTTGGATACCTTCAAAGTCTAAGGAGGGCTTCCCGATCAGATATTTGAAGGACAAGGAGTTGCATTCAGTCATGCATGCAACAAAATGTGAATAAGGATTGCAAGATCTTTCAAATCAGCCCATGCATCTACTAGAATAAGAAATTATGGAGAAGGTTGTCATTTCAAAGGAAGGAGGAGCATCAGAGTTCAAATATTTAGCCATATTTTTCTCATGGTTTTCCTCTTCTTTCAAAAAGTTGAATGCATGGATCCATCCTTTGAGAAAAGGATGTTATTTTCCCCAACCAGTTAATGGTTTTGTGTAACCTATCTATACATCAATAAGTAGAGTAGGATAGAGTAGGTTTCTTTTTTGTAAATAAGTATTTTACACATGTTATGCTCAAAAACATGCATTTCTCTATAAAATTTGTTACTCCCAAGAGCTTTTGTGGATTTATTTTGGCAACCAACCATGTAGAAAAAACAAAAAGCTCTAGATAGCTTTGGAGTAACTCAAAATATCTTTAGAAGCATCTCTAGTGCACCTCTCAGAAAATCTCCAAAGCAATTGCAATAAAAGTAAAAAAATTGGCTCTCAAAGCTCACTATAAGTTGCAGAAGGACCTGCAACATTTTAGGTGTGGGGGAAATGATGAGAAAAAAAAATGTCTCATCTATTAGCTAAATAAAAGCATGTAGTTTGCTTAATTATGAAGTTTATCAATACTAAGAATGATGAGGAAAGTAAGAGATTTTCAATTGGAGCAGTCAATATTTCATCATATCTTAAAAATTATGATCTAGGTTCTTGAGATTTTTGGACAAAAATTAGGAGACAAGAAGGCGAAAAAACCCATTAAATTTCATGAAAATCTAGTTCGTGGTTTGAGAGAAAACTTCACTAGTCTGATGCTCCAGAACTTTGCTTTCATGCTTCAAAATTTTTGGAGCTAAGAAGGATCTAAGTGAAAGATAAGTATGATAGCATTTATGTAGAGGTTGAACAGTTTGTGCTTCTATGAGCAATTAAGGGACAACAGTTGAGAGCATCTAGGGGACAATTCCAAGCATTATGGCAGGTTGTTGGGTTGTGCAAAGAAATGGAGCATATCTAGAAGACAATTTTGGGCAGTTTGAACCTTTTTGCAAGGATCTAGGAGTTGTTTTATGAGCTTTAATGATACACAAGGGAAATTCATGACTTTTTCAGCATTCAAATGTCTTTTTGGAGCTTGTTTAGAGGCTGCAAAATAGACATATTTATTTTGGATGACCAAAGAAGATTGACTCAACAAGATGAAGAAAAGACTTATCTTTTTCCCTCAACACATGTTCCTATCTTCTAGCAAGCTATTGCACAGCTATAAGGCTCATCTTTCAGAATTCTATAAATTCATTGTAATCAAGGAATCAAATGGGGAAGAGTTTTATAAAATAATAGAGTTCAGTTTTTAGCAGCAGTAGTGTAGTTATTTGTAGTTTTCATTTCATAGTTTATTTTCCATCAATCTTTCCATTCCTTGTTATTTACATTTCAGAATTTCCCTTTGAATTCTTTTTAAGATAGATTTCATTCCAACATTTTCATTTACTAGCTCTTAGATTAGATTTGTTTCCAACAATTTCTTTCATGCATTACCTTTCAATTTTGTTTGTAGAAAAAGAATTTCATGCAAATGATTTCTTCTCCCTCTTGCATATTACCATGGAAACCACCCTGGATTGACATTTATAATTAAATGATGAGGATTGCAGCGACCTTCATCAATGCGCTAGGTCATTTTTACATGTCTACAACTTGGAAATGGTTGAGAAAGGCATCGGCAAGTTCATTGAATGATCCAATTGAATTGTTTGGTAAAGAGAAAAACCATTCCAAGGTCGTGTCTCTCAAGGATCTAGGGAAAATCTTAGCCAAGATCTTGTCTTTGAAAATGATGTCACTACATAAGGCTATGTACATTGAGACATGGTTGCTAGGATCTCCTTTACCACCATATTTCTCAAATCTAGGTATCTTTATGCCTTGTGACATTTGTGCTTTCAATATATCCAATGATAATGTATTTTGTTTGGCACATTACAAAGATAGGCCATTTTGGTTTTGGTTCAATATGGAAATTTGTTGTTGGAGGGATGACACATTTTTCAAAAGTTGGTTAAGGTCAGAATCATTGGTTGTGTTTTGAGATGGAGGTGAATAAGCTAGAGGTGTATATGTGTTGGGAGGACAAGTGAATTGAAAGTTTGTGAGAGGTTATGGGTTAGGAGATATGATATTTGAGTTCACAAAGCTAAAAGGATTCCCAATGAACATACCCAAAGTTGGATTGGCGTTTGCTAGATGGTTGTCTTGTTGTAGTAAAAATTGAGTGAGTGCATGTAGGAATAGAGGCCACATTTGTAGGGAGTAGAATTTGATTTCCACCTTGACTTTGGGTGTATCCCAAATTTTGCGCACAACTAGCCATTGTAGGGACATGATCATCAATGATATGAGCTAAGCTTCACACAAATTCTATTCCCAATTCATTTTCAAGCATTCTCCTCATGTTATCTATGATAGGAACTGTATTACCAACTATATATTCAACAATCACAAGGTTTTGAAGTTTTTCTAAGGCTTTATTCATTTTTTACAATTTTTCTTAAGGAACATGAGAAACAACGGTTTCAACATCAATGGGATTAGAGGTTAGAAGACATGTTATTTCAAGTATGGATTCCAATATGGGTTGACTAGTGTCAACACTATGAGTGAAAGAGTTAGAAAACCCAAGATCCACACCAGATGTATCAACACAAGATTCCATGAGTCTCAAACTATGTCTCACTGAAGTATTAACAATAGGACACGAGGTTGTAATACTCATACAAGTTTCACCAAACCAAAAATGTACCCAAAATGGACAAAAAACACCAAACAAATGTAGCAAACACCCAAAAATAGGAAGCACAATGCAAGCATGTAAAAAGATATTACAATTTTTAGATATGACATGCAAGAATTTTTTTATTTTTGAATGTAGGAAATTGAAAATGAAGACTTTTGAATGCTAATTTTATTTTGAACAATGCAATTGCTTTGACCAATTAACTTGAACATAAATAATTTCAGAAGATTGTAATTCCAAAAAATTAAATTGAGATATGAAAATAGCCAGAAACGCAACAAAAAGAGATAGATTAATGCCCAAAAATTTAGAAAATGACTTGTATAAGGACATATTCACCCTAAGGTGAATGGGTCCTTAAACAGGGGTTGAAAAAATTACGATCTGGGTTTTTTAGTTAAAATTTAAGGTCTTTGATTTAGGTTTTAAATAGACACTTTCAGTTACAAATTTATTTTTATGATGAAATGCAAGTGCAATTTGATGACAAACAAGTAAAATGAGAACTTTCTAGATGCAATTATGTTTGAATTTTCTAATTTAAATGATTGAAAAACACTAATATGCAGACTATTATGTGGAATGAATGCAATATGTATGAAAATTTTGGATTCTTGAAGTTTTAAAGAATGCAAAATGTAACTTTAAAACCCTAAATGAAATGAAAATTGATGCAATTTTGAAAAACCCTAAATGTGATGTAACGCAAACTAATGCAAATCCTAGATCTAGGGTTTTGAAAGACTTCCAAATTAAAAAGCTTATAGTGTAATAATTTCAGGTTCACCAAAATGAAACATCAAAAAATAGAATAGGCATTGGATAAGGTTCATGAAAATGGAAGGATGACCTAACATACCTATGCTTTTCCTTCTCCTAGCTTCATTAGAAAAGGAGAGATCTCTCCCAAAGATAGAATTGAATTTCAACCTTGAGGTGAGTCAACTCTATGGGGATAAGGGATCTTTGATTTTCCTTATGATAGAAAATGACAAATGCACTTTTGGGAGATGAAAATAAAATGCCTAATGAACTCAATTATTTGACATGAAACTTGAAATGCAGACATCAATGATAACACAAACAAAAATAGTAATTTTCTAACCGATCTAGGGACATATTAATGTGTACCTATCACAAAAAATGGGTGTTGAGTGTCCTACCAAGATGGATTCGTCCTAGGGTGAATGGGTCTTTTGTACAAGGGTCCAAATTTTGATTTCACGGTCCTCTGATCTTGGATCTTAGCTCTCAATTCCTCTAAATTCCACTGTCGAAAAGTCGGAAATAAATCTATAGGTGAGTTTTCGTGGCTTGACAACTTTGATGACAACTTTGACAACTTCGCAAAATTTCACTTTTAATCCAATTTTAGTCCACCTACAAATCTGCACATACAAAGAGAGGGGAAATGTTTTTTTTAGGTGAATAGGGGTTTTCCTTGGTCAAACCCCAATTTGGTAATTAAACCTTGATGAAATAATGATAAGTGAAAGGAATTTGATGAATGAAAAAAAAAAAAATCATAACTCACCAAACTCTTAATGGTTTCCCTTAGAGGACTAAAGTCTAACACATCTATCTAAGGAGCTTGATATTGCTCGAATTGGCTTGAATGATTGCTTGATTTGATGCTTGAATGCTTGATTGAATGTTTGAAACCTACATCACAATGTTAGCTCCAAAAAATAATATGAACACACATAAATTTGACATGATGATATGATCTTGATTGCTAATGTAGATGCTTCATAAATTTTCTCTTCAATTCTCTTGACAATAATATTTGTTCATATGAAATTTGGATTATGTATGTTAAGTTTGAATTGATAAAATAACTATGTATTTATAGGTGTTTATCTAATTTCCCAAAGATTAGATTCCACAAGCTGACATTTGAAACTTGAATTTGAATCATTAAAATTCCATATTAAAAATTGGGTCTTGGAACTTAAGGAGGACCCATTTTCCCTTGGGTGAATGGATCGTGGAACCTAAATCCAGGACACACAATTTCCAAGGTGTTTAAAATAATGTTAGCATTTGTTGAATGCCAATTTCCCTTTCAGAAAATGGGAATAATAAGGATTAGAAATGCATAATTTAGGTAATTAGAAGCCTAATTAATTCCAATTAATTAAGGGGAAGCAAACATTGTGTGAAAATGTAAAGGAATACATTTTTCTACACTACACCCTCTATTCATGGTTATCTATCTTAATAGGACCTTAGATCACTCTTCATACCTAATTATCATCTTTTTGTTTTCCTTCCTGTTGATGGCCAAATTGACACAACATTAAATAGAATATTTCTACTCTATTTCTCCTTAAAAAGATAACTGATCTAAAACCACCTATCTTCCAAGGTCTCTGTAGTTGGTCCTCAACTGTGTTTTTTTGCTAAGTGGTCAATGAGGTTGTAATGTTCAAGGGGCCTATTGGTTATTGAGCTTTTCGGTTGCTGCAAGATCGAACTTCTACCTAAACCTACTCTAACTGGGGGGTATAAAAAAAAGGGAAAAAGATAGATCAGGGACACAAGAGAGAAAAGAATGTTGATTCATTTAGTTAACCAGACCTGTTACTCTCCAAGGAATTCCTAAACTAAACTGCAGAACAAATCGACTTATAATCAATACAAAGCTATTCATTCACAGTGCAAATATTAATGGTAGATCACAAATCACAGTTTGAAGAAAAGAAAAGATAAAACTTCATTCCTTGAAAGATTCTAGATCAAATTATTAACAGAACAAACATCACTCTAGAGAACAACTTAAAGCAGGTTTCACCAGTGCACAGAAACCCATGTCTTCAAATTGACTCAATTAACTAAAATTCCAAAAAACTGTATTGTCTATTCTACTGCTAACTCTAATTAGCTAACTTGTAAAACTTCTAACTGTTTTTCCTCAAATTCTAACCCTTTCTAAGTGAGCAGATATTACCATTCATAGCTCAACAATTTCATAATTCCCTCCAAAATTAGACATCAAAAGTTGTAGCTTTTGGGTGCATTCAATTAATTCCCCAAAACAACTTTATGTTTCATCTCATGTCTGACCTCAACTGATTTCAATTTGAAACTCCACTCTCCAGTTTGGCTCATGTTGAGCTCAATTTGCTTCAGTTCAAAATTTGGGACTTCTAGTTTCCTCTTTGAGTTCACTTCAACATTTGCTTTGAACAATGTGCAACACTATCCAAGTTTCTAGAAATTACTCCATGAAGCATTCAATTTACTTTCAGTTGATAATCTTTCCAGCAAATTTCTCTTTTCATGTTTGCTTTGTAATCTCCTTTCAACCTATTATCTTTTCAACCTTCAAAAGTACCTTAAAACAAAAATACACATTAAGTAATCCAATAAAATTAATTAATAATTAATTTCAAATCATTTCAATTAAATGTAAATGTAAATGATAAACTTAAGATTTTCATAAGTGAAATAACAAAAACCCCAGTTTGAAATGAATGTAACATCAAATTAATGCTCTGCCTCATTTGATCCCAAAGATACCTGTAAATCATCAAAGGTATTAATTAATTTATAAAATTAATTAATCAATAAAACTTAACTAATTTTTAAAATTAATTAAAATTCCAAAATATCCTTTTAAACTAATGCTATTTTAAATCATTAAAACAAAATAAAATAACATTAAAATCATTTCTCACATGGAATTATAATTTTTATGCCATTGCTAAATCTGGGCAATATCCAATGGATTTGCAACTAAAATGTTCACCAGTGAAAATTAAACCTGTATCATCTTGCTTTTATATGGCTTTCCAACATCAATAATTTATTCATTTGAGAAATCACTTATCAACATTCAATTTCTTTGAACTTGCTATTAAGCCCCCTTCACTCAATCTATTTTGTCCCTACTTCACCACTCACAACTTGAATTTTTCCAAGTGATATCAAATCTAGGGAAAAATATTTGGAAATCCCAAGTTCAAAGTTCACATTACACACAGGAAAATACAATGTTGTTAAGGGAATTTTAGCTTTTCAACTGCCAATTGTATTTACTTGAGAGTTTTGAAATCCTCTTCAATCAAATTGATTTGGTGCACACAAAAACTGCAATCGTGGCATTTCATGGAATAACATCCTTTTTGAGGCATTTTGTGTAATAGTCTATGTGTCGTGCCTATGATCTTTCATTTTGTGAAAATATTGCAACCATCCACTTCATGCGATGGCATCTTCATGAGGCATTAGGTTAAACAATTTATCCATCGTGTATTGAAGACGCGGGTAGAGGATCTAGGGTGTTTGATTGGATTTTCTAGAGTCTTTTCAACAAATCCAATTTTCTCAATGTTCATTTTGTGGAAATCCTATAGTCATTGCAATGTATGAGATGACCCCTCTTTGAGGCCTACTGTCAAACATCTCATTAGCCGGCATATACTCCAATTTCTGCATATATTTCACCAAGGCAGTCGAGACTACAATGCTAGATAAGTACCCACACTTGATTACCAATTGATAGGTTTCCATACCTTGTTCTAAAGCTTTGAATTGTGCACAAATAGTGAGGATGTCAGTAAAAAGGTCGTGGAATTTTTTTTACACCTACAAATTATGTTTGCATCAAAGTTTCTAAAGCCTTTTCAACAAATTTGTTTTATGCAGATCCTATAATTCGCAATTTATTGCACATCATAAGATGGCATCTCCTTGAATCATTTTGTCAAACAGTTCACTCACTTGTTGTGCTTCCACATTTTTCATGCATTTTATGATAGAGAGGGAGCTACAAAAGGTTGTGGAATCGGCTTTACTTTTGTTGATTACACTGCGCTTGTCTGTAATCATGGCATTCCTCGAGACTACATCTTTGAGGCATTTTGTCAACGTTCCACCACCATGTCTTTGCTCAAAGTTTATCATTGGTCGCGCATTGAGAGGCTAAAGCTAGCGGGATCTTAGCTTTTGGAATCTGCAAATAGTATTTGTTAGGAAGTTTCTGAGGGTATCTTTAAACCATTTAATAAATCAATTTATTTTGGTTCATAACCCGCAATCAACATTCCAAGGGACAACGCCTCAAAGGAATTGTGTTAAATGGTTCATGTGCCTACTCCTTTATATTTGGTGCATGTTCACAAGGGCCGTTTGCGAGTGCAACATTTAACAAAATCCTTTGGAGAAATGAAATCGCCTCTTGCAAAATCTATTCTCTACACATTTGTTTCATTCAACTTGCAATCGTGGGGTGACGTGAGACCACTTCTTGAGGCATCCTTCCTTGAGGGATTTGGTCAAATAATCCCCCTGTCGCCCTTATGATCATGCATTTTGTGCAAATCCAACTATCAAGCATTCATGAAATGTGATTTCTTTGAGGTAGTCTGTCAAACAGTGCGTGAGCCTTGTCCATGCTTGCACATTTTACATATATTTCGTCCCATCTCCTGCCCGTGTATGGTTTTCATATTTCACATGCATTACTACCAGGGCCGATGCTTCATCATTTTTCATACATTTAATTGGTTCATTTGATTAGAATCTTCTTAAATCCCCTTTGCAAAAGTTTATTTTGTGCATATTCTACTCAATATGGCACCTCCATTAGACCATCGAAGGTGTTGGTAAGGCTTATAAACCTTGCCTTTAAACTCACCAACTACATTTTGTTGAACGATTCACACATGCTTTCACATCTTTGCATGCATTTTGATCAGGTTCCATTTTTGGCAAGCCTCTATTTTATTCTTTGGTGGATGTTCGTACCATTTCAATAGGTCAATTTTGTTTCTAAAATTCTGCCCTTGATCCATCATACCATTCACGTGCCTGTCTATGCTTCACATTTTGGCTTTATGGTTGTGGAGCGGGAGTTGCTCAGGAGTGGGACCGGGACTATAACAGGAGCGGAACTGGAACTATAACAAGCCTCAAGCATTTTTATTCCAAGTGCTAGAGCGGGAGCGAAGTGAATTCATAACCAAGACATTTTCTTTTTTGTGCCCGGTTCAGGGTTCTCCTCGGGTCTGCAATCCAATGATGTTGCGGAGGTGGGATTATTTTTAAACATGAGGCTTTATTATTTTTTAATTTATTTAAGTTCAACGTTCTTCTCGAGCCTGCGCTCCGAGAGGAGTTTCTTTGATTTTATTTTACCTTGCTTTTAACGGGGTGGGATCGGGATTATTCCTGAACATGAATATTTAAATGGGTTTGGTTCAAAATTCCTTCTGGTTCTGAAAACCGAAGGAACTTTGATTTTTAAATTAAAGTTTTTAACTTTAACTCTTTTTAAATTTATTTTATGCTTTTTCAAAGTTTTTTTTCTTTTATGTATTTTTATGACTTTAAAAGTTTTTTAAATCCTTTTAAATAAAAATATTTATTTATCAAATTTTTTATAACTTTCTTTATTCTAAATCTTTTAAAATAAAAGATTTTAGTTATATTAAAAGTTTATTTATTTATTTATTATTATTATTATTATTTTAAATTTAAAAGATTTTATATTTTAAACTTTTAAATTTTAATCTTTAAATTTATTTATTTTATTTATTTTATTTGTTTTTTGTATTTTGTAATTTTTTTATTTTTTTATTTTTCAAAATGTTTTTATTTTTTATTTTCAAGACTCTAAAGACAGGACGGATGACACAAAGACGACACGAGGATGAAAAATAAACAACACAAAAACAAAGACAAACAATGAAGAACAAAAATGAAAAAACAGGGAAGAAACAAGACTACAGGGTGAAAAGATGTCGATGAAGAAATAGGGAAAATGACCAAAACAAACGAACGAAAGATGAAGAGAAAAGAAAATGACGCGAAAAAAATATGGGGATCGGGATCAGGACCAGACAAGGAATGCAAACCCAAACAATACCCGAAGGCAAAGTGGGGAACTGGGATCAAGACGAAACCAAGAACTAGAACCTTAGAAAGGTTCCTTGTTTCGGTTTCGGTTTGAACCCGATCCCGACAAAACAACGATGACAAGCAAATAAAGATCGGATTCGGGATAGAAACGAGATCTTGAACTTTCCAAAAGCGTAGAGTGCAAGTTCTAGTCTGAAACCCGAATCCAACAAAGACAAAGAAAACAAACAAGGCATGAGAAAGGACGAAAATAAGAACGACGAAGCACTAACCAGTGAAATGAAAGAAAATAGAGGGGGTCCCTAACTTTTCCAAGCAAAATTTGGGGTGTGTATGCAGGGCATAACAAATGGCGACTCGGCTGGGAAAATGCTCTAAGCATTTTAAAACGCGTAACCCTCCCAATACCCAAAATCTCTGGTTTATGCTCATTCAAAGCAATCTAAGAAGTGTAAACACAATCAAAACTGGGACATGACAGAGATCTGAGACGAAACTGAAATCTATTTGTGAGTGCGAATGATTCGTTCCCCTCCATAAGCATTGTCATGATCAAAGTGGAATAGACTCTACCCAAGCTACATAGTTTTGAGTTACATTTCCAACGTGCAATGATATCCTAGGCATAGCTCTATTGCCAGACAGGTGTCTATAGCCTCGATAGAGATACCTTTGGTTCTCTCTAAGCATTGCTCTACTGCTAGGCAGGTGTCTATAGCACTGGTAGAGATACTCAAATCACCCTTGCTGACTAAGTTCATTTTCAGATTTCTTTTATTTCCTCTCTTTCTCAGGTGTTGATTCTTTTGAAGTATAATTTATCATTTCTCTCAATCCTTAAGCAGTGAAGCCTAAGTAGCGGGTTGAGAACCATAGTGGACATTGTGAAAGAAAAGTAACCCTTTAGATTTTTCACTTGGAATAGAGCTACCCCACCCGATGTAAACTAACTGATGGATTTCTTAAGGTGTGCAGATCGTGATAGACTTTCAAAAACTTCCCAAACTACATAATGTACCAAGTCCTAATCCATGCTAACATTCCCTAGTTTGAAATGAATGAAGGTAAATCAAAGTTTTCAAAGCAACTATCTAATCAAGTGTTTGAAAATATACATAGCAGACTCTCAACAGATTCACCTTTCGGCATAACTTGCATACAATAACTCAACTTCTATTGTCAACAAGAGGAACGCCCCAGAAGAAAGAAAAGAAACAGACAAAAAAGAGAAGAGTAGAAGAAAAGAACACACAGACAGACTTGACGAACCAACAAAACCAAAATAGAAAATGAGAACAAAAACAACAAACAAACAACAAAAGACCAAAAACAAAAGAGAAACAGACAAACCCAAAAACAAAAACAAAAACAAGAGGACACAGAAAAAGAAAGACAACAGATCGAAAGAAAACAAACCAAAACAAACAATAGAAACCAAAACAAAAAGAAAAATAACTAAACTAAAAAACCTAACACTAACCAATCTTAATCCTCAACTAACTCTAAAACTAAGCTTTACAAACATAAAACTGTGAAAATTTGTACATTCACCAGACTGATTTTTCATTATGTGTAAAAGCCTTAATTTGTCAAGTATGGCTCTGAATCTAGTAAATTCATCTTTATACTTAGAAATGTAAAGTTTATGTGTAGTAAATTCATTTTGAGGGTATAAAGTTTGAAATATTAACAGTTGCAAGTTCTCAGCCTTGTCATGATCTACCCACAAACACTTTTTATTGTCCCCAACATCATAATCAAATTGAAAATCATTAAAACACAGAGGGTAATGAAAAGACACCACCTCATTTAGAAGACCTTCAGTTGTTGTGGCGTGCTCATGTTGTATGAGTTCCTTCTCACGAGGTCTCAACTCATGAAACACCGTTCCATTTCGCTCTAGTATATACATGTCAATATAAAGGACATCCATTAGCAATGTATCATTAGCATTCAAGACATCCAAACCTAATTCAAAAATTTCATGCATATCCCTACTAGTTTCGAACAAAAAACTACTGTGCTTGATTTTACAAGGACCATTAACTTCAATCATTTTTTTCCAAAATACAAACATCATCAGTTAAATATTTACCTTTGTCAACCTCTAAAGCAATTTTTTAAGCATCTTCCTTACCTGACCTGACAATCTTTCTGGATAGCAAGAGATCAGAACAACTTACCTCATAATGAACCAAAAGGAAAAATACTACATGGATCACCAAAAGTGATATTTTTTTTGTAGTTGGGACATCCATTTACCAACATCTCAGTATTCCACTTGGATGCAGAGTTCCAAATCAGCTCGGTCTCCTCAGATGGACTGAGCAGCAAATCATCCCTGTTGTCAACTTGCAAGGTCTGCAAACCCACCTCTGCTTGAGATGAAGCCTTGCTTTTAGCACTCTCTTCAAACATGTCACCCACAAGAATTTGAGAATCCACATCCAGCTCATTGCCATTAATGTCAGAGATACTGATACACGGTGAACAAGGATTTTCTTCGAACAACCCATTTGAATGCACAGAGTCAAATCTAGGAAAACACTTCCTCAATTCATGTTTTTGCGTATCATTAACAAGAATGTGTGAGTCAGCACCAATTTCATCACTGTTAAGATCAAATTCATTAGTGCATGCTAAGAAAGGACTTTCTTCAAACAACACATTTGAATAAAGAAAATCAAAACCAAGAAAATATTCCCTCATTTCATTCTCTTCATCATGTTGAAGGGATTCAACTTCCGAGACAACCTCTTGACAATCCATTTGTTCTTCCTCTATTTCATTCAACTGAATCTCATGGTGCATTCCTTGCTGCAATAAAATAGTAAACTCATCCATGTCAATATTTTGATTAGTATTCAAATCCAATCTATTTTCCTTACATGTGTAAATCTGGTCTAATCGATCATTAGGTAGTACTTGGTGAATTTGCACATCTACTTGACCTTGTTCTTTCACAGAGTCATTTTGGCATTCAATTCCTTGTCCTTGAACACAAGATTCATTTACAATTTTATCTAGAAGTATGTTGTTCTCTATTTCAACCTATTCATTATTCAAATTAGCAGAGTCATTTTCCTGTGTTAACTCGTCAACAAATGTTTCGTCATTATTAATGCTCATGAAAGAGTCTATGAATGTATCAATAAACTCATTTTCCACATTGAGCGGATCTGCACAAGGTAGAGAAGCTTCATCAATTGTTGAACCCATCTTGATGCAAGTATCAAGTTCATCAAATGATGAGGAAGAGCTCAACATGTTCTTACAGTTACTCTCATCATTTCAAATGGAGTCATTACCATTTTCATGTGTGCTAACTGGTCCATCTCCCTCATCGATGGGATACGTACTCCATGGATCTTCCATTAGTATTTCTTCAACAGTGATCTGCTATCTAAAATATAATTCCATCCTACCCAGGAAAACATGGCAATCCATTTGGGAATGTTGATTTGTTAGATGTATCCTACATCTATTTGTCCTAACAAGTTCTAATAGCTTTGGATCCCCTAATTCTTTCAATTTCTCCCTTATTCGATTTTGCATATGTGGGATATCTAGCCAACATGAACCATGCTCTTTTGTCCATCCCTCATCACACTGATTCTCATCTTGGTCAGAAGAGTTGTTCAAAGCGTTGGAAGGTATTGTTGATTTCTCATGACAACAGTCCTGTGTTGATATTTCATCTCTTTCAATATCATTGTTAGTTTTAACATTTCCAATGAAACTAGATTCTAGCCTAATATTTCCATTATGCTCTGAATTTACATTTGTTTCATGCTCTTTGTCAAACAAAACATCAAAATGATATATTTGCTCATCATATCTCTCGCTTACAATTTCATTGTGATGTAATGGATTATGTGTTGGAGTATGACCGAAAAGAGAGGATATAGTCACAGCTTCATTGGTAGGTGGAATACTTACCTTTGTTGTTGGCTTTAGCAAAGCCTGAATTTTCATGTAGGTAGGCATTGTGGGTACACCAGTGCAAAGATGTGAAGGGTGGAAATTTTCAAGTACAAGATCATTGTATTTCTTACTTTGATTATGCATGTTTCTAACGTCTTGTCCAGATTGTGCCAGTAAGAGAGCTTTGTTAAATGCATCCAATATAGTGGGAACTTCACCACAACATTTAATTCTTGCTACCAATAAATTATGCAAACCCCAATAATAATGTTCTTTTACCACACGATCATTAATAACTAGATCTGAATCTATAACTCGCTTAAGCATAAGAAGGAATTTGTGATTGAATTGCATAATTGATTCATGTGGTGATCTTTTCATGGCACAAATTGAAGTGATGGGTTTCACATACACGTATAAGGATCGAATTGATCTAAGAATAAGATTCTAAACTCCATCCATGAACAAATAGAATTTGGTGGAAGATTAACGTACCATTTTCATGTTACCTTGAAGTATTTTGACGAATAGTTGACAAGCGATATCTTCATGTTGAACCCTGAGAAAAGTTAATAAATCCATGCAAATTGTAACATTATTTGAAGCTTTTTGTCCATTGTTATAAAATAAAGGAAGCCTGTTATGCATGTGATATGGAATTTCATCAATAATCCCAGGGATATACAAAGGGCTATCCATCGGAGCTAGGTTTTCCAAGATCTAACCCACTCCCATACAACAAAGAAAAATTGCTCAAGTCCCCTCCTTCTAGCGCTAGTCCTGTTGATGGCCAAATTGACACAACGTTAAATAGAATATTTCTACTCTATTTCTCCTTAAAAAGATAACTGATCTAAAACCACCTATCTTCCAAGGTCTCTGTAGTTGGTTCTCAGTTGTGTTGTTTTGCTAAGTGTTCAATGAGGTTGTAATGTTCAAGGGGCCTATTGGTTATTGAGCTTTTTGGTTGTTGCAAGATCGAACTTCTACCTAAACCTACTCTAATCAAGGGGTATAAAAAAAAGGGAAAAAGATAGATTAGGGACACAAGAGAGAATAGAATGTTAATTCATTTAGTTAACCAGACCTATTACTCTCCAAGGAATTCCTAAACTAAACTACGAAACAAATCGACATGTAATCAATACAAAGCTATTCATTCATAGTGCAAATATTAATGGCAGATCACAAATCATAGTTTGAACAAAAGAAAAGATAAAACTTCATTCCTTGAAAGATTCCAAATCAAATGATTAACAGAACAAACATCACTCCAGAGAACAACTTAAAGCAGGTTTAAGTCTGGTTGCTTCTACTGTTGCAAAACAGATAAACAACATTTACAAATCTAGCAAGTTTCACCAATGCACAAAAACCCATGTCTTCAAATCAACTCAATTAACTAAAATTATGGAAAACTGTATTGTATATTCTACTGCTAACTCTAATTAGCTAACTTGTAAAACTTCTAACTGTTTTTCCTCAAATTCTAACCCTTTCTAAGTGAGCAGATATTACCATTCATAGCTCAACAATTCCATAATTCCCTCTAAAATTAGACATCCAAAGCTACAACTTTTGTGTGCATTCAATTAATTCCCCAAAACAACTTTTTGTTTCATCTCATGTTTGACCTCAGCTGATTTCAGTTTGAAACTCCACTCTCAAGTTGGCTCATGTTGACTTTAGTCCACTTCAGTTCAAAAGTTGGGACTTCTAGTTTCCTCTTTGAGTTCACTTCAGCATTTGCTTTGCACAATGTGCAACACTATCTTTTCCAGAAATTACTCCATGAAGCATTCAATTTACTTTCAGTTGATAATCTTTCCAGCAAATTTCTCTTTGCATGTTTGCTTTGTAATCTCCTCTCAAACCATTATCTTTTCAACCTTTAAAAGTACCTTAAAACAAAAATACACATTAAGTAATCCAATAAAATTAATTAATAATTGATTTCAAATCATTTCAATTAAATGTAAATGATAAACTTAATATTTTCATAAGTGAAATAACCGAAACCCCAATTTGAAATGAATGTAATATCAAATTAATGCTCTGCCTCATTTGATCCCAAAGATACCCGTAAATCATCAAAGGTATTAATTAATTTATAAAATTAATTAATCAATAAAACTTAACTAATTCTGAAAATTAATTAAAATTCCAAAATATCCTTTTAAACTAATGCTATTTTAAATCATTAAAACAAAATAAAATAACATTAAAATCATTTCTCGCATGGAATTATAATTCTGATGCCATTGCTAAATCTGGGCAATATCCAATGGATTTGCAACTAAACTATTCACTAGTGAAAATTAAACTTGTATCATCTTGCTTTTATATGGCTTTCCAAAAGCAATAATTTATTCATTTGAGAAATTCCTTATGAACATTCAATTTCTTTGAACTTTCTATTAAGCCCCCTTCACTCAATTTGTTTTGTCCCTACTTCACCACTCATAGCTTGACTTTTTTTGAGCGATATCAAATCTAGGGAAAAATATTTGGAAATCCCAAGTTCAAAGTTCACATTACACACACGCAAATATGATGTTGTTAAGGGAATTTTAGCTTTTCAACTGCCAATTTTATTTACTTGAGAGTCTCGAAACCCTTTTCAATCAAATCGATTTGGTGCACACAAAAACTAAAATCATGGTATTTCATGGGATAACATCCTTTTTGAGGAATTTCGTGTAACATTCTATGTGTCGCGCTTATGATCTTTCATTTTTTGCAAATCTTGTAGCCATCGACTTCATGCAATGGCATCTTCATGACGGATTAGGTTAAACAGTTTATCCATTGTGTATTGAAGATGCGAGTAGAGGCTTTAGGGTGTTTGATTGGATTTTCTAAAGTCTTTTCAAAAAATCCAATTTTGTCAATGTTCATTTTGTGGAAATCTTGTAGTCATTGCAATGTATGAGATGACCCCTCTTCGAGGCCTACTGTCAAACATCTCATTAGCTGGCATATACTCCAATTTTTGCATATATTTTACTAGGGCAGTCGAGACTACAACATTAGATAAATACCCATGCTTGATTTCCCTTTGATAGGTTTCCATACCTTGTTCTAAAGCTTTGAATTGTGCACAAATAGTGAGGATGTCAGTAAAAAGGCCATGGAATTTGTTTTACACCTGCAAACTGTATTTGCATCAAAGTTTCTAATGCCTTTTCAACAAATTTGTTTTATGCAGATCCTATAATTCGCAATTTATTGCACATCATAAGATGGCATCTCTTTGAATCATTATGTCAAACAGTTCGCTCGCTTGTTGTGCTTCCACATTTTTCATGCATTTTATGATAGAGAGGAAGCTATCAAAAGGTTGTGGAATCAGCTTTACTTCTGCTGATTATGTTGCCCTTGTCTGTAATCATGGTGTTCCTCGAGATGACATCTTTGAGGTGTTCTGTCAAATGTTCCACCACCATGTCTTTTCTCAAAGTTTATCATTGGTCGCACGTGGAGAGGCTAAAGCTAGCGGGATCTTAGCTTTTGGAATCTCCAAATAGTATTTGTTAGGAAGTTTTTGATGGTATCTTTAAACCATTTAACAGATCGATTTATTTTGGTTCATAACCCGCAATCAGCATTCCATGAGACAATACCTCAGAGGCATTGTGTCAAACGGTTCATGTGCCTAGTCATCTATATTTGGTGCATGTTCACAAGGGCAGTTTGCGAGTGCAACATTTAACAAAATCCTTTGGAGAAATGAAACTGCCTCTTTCAAAATCTATTCTCTACACATTTGTTTCATTCAACTTACAATCGTGGGGTGATGTGAGACCACTTCTTGAGGCATGCTTCCTTGAGTGATTCGATCAAACAATCCCCCTATCACCCTTATGATCATGCATTTTGTGCAAATCGAACGATCAAGCATGCATGAAATGTGATTTCTTTGAGGTAGTTTTTCAAACAGTGCGTGGACCTTGTCCATGCTTGCACATTTTACATATATTTCATCCCATCTCCTACTTGTGTATGGTTTTCACATTTCACATGCATTACTACCAAGGTTGATGCTTCATCATTTTGCATACATTTAATCGGTTCATTTGATTAGAATCTTCTTAAAGCCCCTTTGCACAAGTTTATTTTGTGCATTTTTTGTGCAATATGGCACCTCCATTAGACCATCGAAGGCGCTGGTAAGGCTCATAAACCTTGCCTTTAAACTCACCAACTACATTTTATTGAACGATTCACACATGCTTTCACATCTTTGCATGTATTTTGATCAGGTTCCATTTTTGGTGAGCCTCTATTTTATTCTTTGGTAGATGTTCGTACCATTTCAACAGGTTAATTTTGTTTCTAAAATTTTGCCCTTGATCTGTCATACCATTCACATGCCTATTCTATGCTTCACATTTTCTCTTTATGGTTATGGAGCGGGAGTTGCTCAAAAGTAGGACCGAGACTATGACAGGAGCGAAACCAAAACTATAACAGGCCTCAAGCATTTTTATTCCTAGTGTGGGATTGGGAGCGGAGCGAATTTAGAACCAGGACATTTTCTTTTTTGTGCCCGGTTCAGGGTTCTCCCCGGGTCCGCAATCCAATGATGCTATGGAGGCGGGATTATTTCTGAACATAAGGCTTTATTATTTTTTAATTTATTTAAGTTCAATGTTCTTCTCGAGCCCGCGCTTTGAGAGGAGTTTCTTTGATCTTATTTTACCTTGCTTTTAATGGGGTGGGATCGGGATTATTCCCAAACATGAATATTTAAATGGGTTTGGTTCAAAATTCCTTCCGGTTTCAAAAACCGAAGGAACTTTGATTTTTAAATTAAAGTTTTGAAATTAAATTTTATTTTATTTTTTATGCTTTTTCAAAGTTTGTTTTTTCTTTTATGTATTTTATGACTTTAAAAGTTTTTTTTAAATCCTTTTAAATAAAAAAGATTTATTTATCAAAAAATTTAAAACTTTCTTTATTCTAAATCTTTTAAAATAAAAGATTTTAGTTATATTAAAATTTTATTTATTTATTTATTATTATTATTATTATTTTTAAATTTAAAAGATTAAATTTTATATTTTAAACTTTTAAATTTTTAATCTTTTAAATTTATTTATTTTATTTGTATTTTTCTATTTTTTGTATTTTGTAATTTTTTTTATTTTATTTTTTTTGAAATATTTTTATTTTTTTATTTTCGAGACTCTAAAGACAAGATGGATGATGCAAAGATGACACGAGGACGAAAAACAAAACTGGATGAACAAACGACATAGAAATGAAGACAAACAATGAAGAACAAAAATGAAAAGACAGGGAAGAAACGAGACTACGAGGTGAAAAGACATCGACGAAGAGACAGGGAAAATAACCAAAAAAAAATGAAAGATGAAGACAAAAAGCAAATGACATGACCAAAATACGGGAATTGGGATCAGGACCAGACAAGGAATGTGAACCCGAACAACACCCGAAGGCAAAGCGGGGAACCAGGATCGAGACAGAACCAGGAACTGGAACCTTGGAAAGGTTCCTTGTTTAGATTCTAGTCTGAACCCTATCCCGACAAAACAACGATGACAAGCAAATAGAGATCGGAGTTGAGATAAAAATGAGAACTTGAACTTTCCAAAAGTGTAGAGTGCAAGTTCTGGTCTGAAACCCAAATCGGACAAAGACAAAGAAAACAAACAAGGCACATGAAAGGACGAAAATAAGAACGACGAAGCACGACCACGACAAAACAAACCTGTGAAACGAAAGAAAACAGAGGGGGTCCCCGAGTTTTCCAAGCAAAATTTGGGGTGTGTATGCAGGGCATAGCACTTCTGTCATATCCTTGTACACTTCATGGTCTATTGTCCTTTTCATAAAGATGATCACTATATGTTTTTAACCTCTAGTTCTCCAAACTTCTTCTTGTGACTATCTTTATTAGGATTTTCTTCAAGGGAAGACAAAATGTTGTTCATGGACTATTTAAGGCTAGAAATTTGTTATCATAACCTCATTAAGAACTATCATTATCTTATTCTTAGCTCCAATCACTATTTTCACTGTATCTTGTACCTCTTTTCTTCCTCCTAGTTGTCCATTAAGATCTCAACTCACTGTTATTTCTTTTCCCAAAGACTTCTACTATGCATAATCTTCAACAAACTTGTCACTTATGCAAACATATTGTCATATCATGAAGTGTACTTGTCATTTCATTATCTTTATCCACTTTTCCTTAGGCTTAGGTTAAGAAGGTTTTCCTCCTACATGTAGATTATCAATCTTGTACTTATATTACCTCAAATTATTAGTCCATTCCTTGTGCCTCTTCTAGCTGTCTTCACATGTGAATCATCTATGTTCTACCCTTCACAACTATCATAATAGACTCACTAAGAATTGTCACAATGGACTTGCATACTATCCATTCTATGACTTACAATCTTAAGACCTATGATTTCATTTTCCTTTCCCTAAGTTTTATCTCGTTAGCTCTTGAGAAAACCTCTTTTGTTTGTCACAATTTTTTCCATTGTTCACACTATCATATAAAATTCTAAGAGCATAGCATTATCTTATTTACAAACTATGCAACTCATTCAACCTCTAGAGTCTGTTATTCATAGATTCTATACTTTCCACTTCTTGTGGTGATTTCCATACCTTCTATTATCTCTATCCTTTTTGCGTTCATTATGGAACTTTTTTGAATTTGGATTTTATTTGGCTTGCTTGAAACTATCATATCCTTGGATTGGTATCTTACATGACTTCCACTCACCTTGAAATTTTTTGCATTGTCTTTATAGATTCCTATTGTCACCTACCACTATCATGTGATATTTGTGACTTGAGAAACCTTTGTGATTCTTCAACATACGGGCTTTTCCTATATGAGTGTTCTTATACTTTACCATTTTCATGCTAAATGAATTTTTGAATTGTAATTTTAATAAGTGGTTATCATCATCTAGAGTTGAACTATCATCTTATGCATGACTATCACATTTATTTTCTTTTGTGAGTGCCTATACATGCAAAACCTTTTAGATTTTGTGTCTTTTCATGAATCCCAATTTCTTTCATATCAACATTACTAGTTCATTATCCCAAGAATATTATTATTTCCCTTGCATTTCTCTGATATGGCATAACAAGTAGCACTATCTTGATGTTATTAACTGTCTTTTAAAGACTTCAACATGATGGATTGTCCATTCTAACCTTACAACCCTACTATATCATTATCAATGCACTCTATTATGTAACCTTCAACACTGTTCCTTGAATCCACTATCATCTAAACCTTGTAAACTTTTTCATTATCTTGTACTCCATCAATACCCTATCATGTAGGGTTAACTCCAAAACACTAGCCCTCCATCATGTCTTGATCTAATCTACATGTTGTCCCTTAACAAAAATTTGTAAATATTAGGTACAAACAAATTATTCCAAAGGACTATTACTCTAGCTCTGTGACATATATTTCCTTTTAGGATGGTGACCTCTTGGATGAGGCTTCAAGTGTTTTAAGAGGAATTTTTTCCATTTTCAAAACTATTAATAGGTTTTAGTGAAAATGCTTTCACCATTTGACTAGGGTTCTATGAATATAGAAAAATAAAACCTACCATATGTTTCAATTGCAAAATAATCTCTTCACAAATAGGTGAGATTTAGAAATTCTTGACAATATTTTATCACTCTACAATGCCATGCTTTTACATTTGGTATTGACAGTAAAGGAAAAATTACTATATCAAACGGAAGTTGTCGACTCATACCTATTGACTTGACATGGGAAAAACCTTGACAATTCATGGTTTCCATCTTCGTTGATTGATAGTGTTTTATTTGTAGTTTCTCACAAGGGTTTAAAAACTCTAGGAACTTTCTATGTTTTGCATTCACCATTGTTGATAGTAAAATACAAACAATAGGATAGTATGATGAACTCCATGTATACACTCATGTATGCTCTTGCATGGAAGGAACATGGTGACACATAAGGACTATAGTGCCTTTTCAACACCTTTGTTACTCATAATAGATAGATTTTCATGTGCATCTACCTCATAATAATTCTTTTAAAGCTCATGAGCTAAGAAAACACAAAACCCTTGTTTCATACCAAAGGTCTTAAGGATGAGTGTTAAAGAAGGTTGAAAGTTCATGTTTCCCATCTATTACTCTAGTTCTTGTGCATACCCCAAATTTATACTCACTTATTCAAAATTTCCTAAGTATGAGTTTGTTGATCTTACCCTTGGTTTCCATAACCTTGTTGAGATCCGATGAGGTTATCAAAAAATCTTCTCAACCTGATATCTTCGAGAAGTTCTTTGAGTTCACCTTTCTAATAAAGTTTTGGAAGTACTTTCAGAGTTTGATAGGGTTCTTATAACCACATCAAGGCTCACTCACAAGAGTAAGAATGAAATTCGAAGAGAAGTTAATTTTATTTCAGAACATTCAAAAGGTTTTGAAACCTTTTTTGGTTCCCAACAAGGTTTTGAAACCTTTGTTGGTTCCCAACAAGGTTTCTAAAACCTTTTTGTTGCCCGATGGAAATGGTGTTCATTTGACTGGAATTCTAAAGGGATCCCATAAGGTGGTATAATTGGAGGTTCTCACAACTTTAGTGGACTCTGACAGAGTACGCAAAACCTTTTTGGAATCCGATAATATTCCAAATGCGACACTTTTTAGCAATATTAAAGAAAGATCGACAACATCAAAGGAAGGCTATACATAAACATTCGATGGAAATATAAAAATTGCTAAGTTCAATGCACTAATATAAATAAGATCTTATTGGAAATACATCATAATTGTAGGAAAAGAAATAACACATTTATAAAAGAGATAAACACATGGGCTAAGATTTTTGAAATATGAAATTCTTTATATATATATTTACACATATTGTGTTTATGCTCAAAAGGAGAAGTATCTCAATACATTCTTCTTAAACACACATGGTAAATATGAGGATGCAAATCCCATCCACCACTTCCTGCAATCGTTCAATCTAAGCCGATGAGAGCAAGTTCCAATTTGACTCCACAAAATGGTCAAACAACCCCATGCCATTTTGTTCAAGTTCAACATGGAGAAGGGCCACAAATTCTTTAGTGAGCCCATGCTAGAGGGAATTTGCAATGCAAGTGGTGTCACCAACCAAACTAGCTTTCAAATATGAACTAAGGCCTCCTATGGTTGTCCTTACCTCAGTTAAGTATTTTGGTTTAACTAGGTGCTATGTTGCTCTCATTCCCCAATCCAATTTTCCAGAAGTGAAAATGACATTATACACAAAACAATTTAAAAGAATGGAGTTGTGTATGTGAACTTGGCTCAAAAAATTCTCTCCGACTATCTTCCTAACTACACCTTCCTCCATGTCGTTGTGTATCAAAATGTCTTTTAGTTGGTTTGTCACCAACCATCAAACTTGACTGCACTCCACATTCTCAATTGGCAGATAATCGCTCCTCGAGGTAGCTTCAGTTGCAATGCTCAACATCTTGGAGCAATAAAATCAGAATGATGAAAATGAAAGTTATCTTCTTGGGTTTATAGTGTTGCAAAGACGGCTATCGTTGCACCAAAAGATCAACTTGTTAATGCCCAATACAACTACTGGATTTATACAAGATCAAGATCCACAAGAGGTGGTTAAACCATGTCACAAAGCCCAAGTGTCACACTAGACTACACCTACCACAAGAAGAGGAGACCAAGGGTCACACCTTGCAACAATCCCCCCAGCGCAAGTGCAATGTTCGAACCTGTGACCTTGGCTCTGATACCAATTGTTGCAAAGATGGTTGTCGTTGCACCAAAATATCGACATGTTAATGCCCGATACATCCACTGGATTTATACAAGATCAAGATCCACAGGAGGCGGTTAAACCATGTCACGAAGCCCAAGCGCCACACTGGACTACACCTACTGCAAGAAGAGGATACCAGGGGTCACAACTTGCAACATATAGAAGTTGAATGTCATGGTGGGAGATAGATATTTAAAAAATTCTCAGGAATGACTAGCAATCACAAGGACAACAATATTGCTCTAGAAATTAATGAAGGTGACCATTAACATGATGGAGTTGCATTAATATCTTAGTTTAACAAGCTTTATCTTCAAGTGGCATCCTTTACTAAGGCAGTTCACACAAGCATAATTGCAAAAGTATATATGTATTAAATGCAAATTTTGAAGGTTGCATGCTTCCCACACACACATTAAGCCATAGGGCTGACATATAGGCAACAATGCTTCATTCACCTGTCAAAATAAAATGGAGAAGAGTAATGTAATTATAACTTATTTTAAAATAGTAATAAATGTTCTTTGGAACTCAGTTACTTAAAATTTGGTGATGGTTTATGAAACCGTCATTTGAAAAAGATGACAGTTACTTTAACAACCAAGATTCAAGAATGGGGGGGCATATAAATTTATGTTCAAGGGACTTTTGTAGGGTACGAATTCCTAATTTTTGAATTACACTGGGATTCAAAGGAAATGAACAAGGAACAACTTTGAATTGGTTTTGATTTCAGAATACTATGTGTCTGTGAACATTGAATTGAAAATATAATGTTAATATTAAATAAGTCTATGAGCTTAAGCAATATTTGAAGTTTTGTTCTTTAGTAATGAAAGTTTCATTGTGTTATATTTACCTATTTTGAGATTGAAGTTGATTCTCTAGAAAACTATTTTATTTGCTACTGTAATTTTGGCTTTTGTGTTGGGAGGTTAATAGTTTTGTTAGGTTTATCGCATTGATTTCATGGTTATGGGTCAATGTTAGTTCACCTTTCCTACTTTCTAGTTAAAAGTGTATCCATTATCGATTATTAGTAACCTTTGAGGGAGTTGTACCTCATTAAAAATTTAGAGGAAAGTTACAAATGAAATTGTGATCTTTCCTTGTTGTTAGTAAATTTGTCCTTATTTTAATGGGCTATGGAGTTGATAATTGATGTATTTTCATAAGGGAAATCCGTTTACTAATAGATTTTTGGCCACTCTACTGGGCAATCAAACTAGACATTGAAAAGGTTGTCTTGTCATGTATCAACATATTTCTACCACATGAACTTTTTTCCCTTGTTGTAGTTAGATCTAGATTGGATGCAAGAATAACAAGAAGATATCATTTCTGAGTTGAATAATTTGGCTTGGAGGTATAGTAGAAACACTGTAGATTATATGAGAAAATTTTGTTCTTGAGGAAGAAGAAGAATGAGCACAATGACTAGCTAGAATGGTAGTTGAGAGGGATCCATGACTTGAGATTGTATGGCATCATCACCCTCAACCTCATCCAATCCGTAATCAAAACCCTCCATCAAATCCAAATGCTCCCTCAAGAAATTGATTCATGAAGAAATTTGGAGGTGGGAAAAGTATCCCTGGAATAAAGAAATTACTTTCCCTAAAAAGAAGTTGGCGACTCTGGAAATTTCTCTTAGTAACAATATCAATTTGTATTTTGGCCGCAATAGTACCTTAGTCTTGTAAAATTGTTTTAGACCCTTAGCCTTGTCTTAGTAAATCTTACATTGGAGATCAAAGGAGGAATTTCTAAAAAAAATTGGTGAAAACTCATAAGATCCTGAAAGGCATATTCAGATATTTATCATTGCATGTGGAATCTCAAGAGTTCAAGATGAAGATGTGTTTGTAATATTATTCATGGAAAGTCTCATAGAACGTGTTGCAAAGTGGTTCTGAAGTTTGGAATATTGATGTATAACTGATTATGGTAGTTTGGAGAAAATATTTATTGATAGGTTCAAAAGAGTAGTGGATATTGGCATTCTATTATGCTATTTTTTTCAAATCAAAAAGAAGGAAGAAGAACTCATTTGTGACTTCATAGATCATTTCAACAGAGACTTGAAGTGGATTCCTTGATATGATTAGCTGAGTAAGTTGAACTAGTTTCATATTTTTGCTTCTTAATTGCATCATGAAGTTCAATTTCTTTTGAAGCGAGATAATGTTTGCAACCTTGAACAAGCACAACTAGAGGATATTCGCATTGAATATGACTTAATTTTATCTAAAGTTTGGAAAATAATTTATATTGAACAACATACTCAAATTAATATAAGATACATAAATATAAGGTCTTGAATTTTCAACCTCTACATTTGGTGAATTTTCCATATCCTCCAATCGAACATATTAACCTTACTGTTTTCGATCAAGAGCATTTCAAGAGCAATACAATGAATGATGAGGAGACTAAAGCTCATGATATCTAGGTATATAATTTGAGCCCTGAAAGCATTAAGGATGACTCTGATTCCTCAAGTGATGAAGAAGATTATTCTCCCTGGGTGCAACCTGTGAGCATATCACTTTCTAATTATGTTGAAATATTTACTTCTGGTGTGAGTACTTGGGACCTTGGAGAAAACTGTTAGTTACTTATATCTTTATGTACCCCTGAATTTGAAACCTTCACTTTTGAATATATTGATGCAAAATCATTATATGTTTTGGTGAATGTTAGAGATCCTTCCACTAGGAAGAGAATTATTCATGATTTGACAAGTGGTGTTCCCCAAACTAGTATATGGTCTGAATCAAAGGAGAAGAACATAAATTTCATTCCAGACTAGTGCTCAAAAGCCTCAGATAATAGTAGAGAAAGCGAGAACATGGGGATATTCATTCCCAAAGATGTAAGTGAAGCTAGAAATCAACCTCAAATCGAGGAAGGTAGATCACTAAAAATATCTCCATCATTGCATATATCATTTGAAGTAGAAGAAAAGGGTCATGAAAATTTGGTAATTATGGAAACACTTAGTAGACAACGACGTCTAGAGATAGAGACAGTGTGGAGCGGTCCAGGTATTCTAACCCTCTTTATATTAGAAAAACCCTATGAAGTTAGGGATAATCCTCTATTTAAGTTCTTATATCCTAGAATACCTTCACCTTATAGCAATGAGATGTGTGAAAGGACCAACCTTGAGCTTGAAGATAGTGAAGAGGGGTTTGAGATGATAAAACATTCGAATACAAAAGGATTAGGGAAAAAAAAAGTGCAAACAAATTTCTTGATATGATAACTTTCACTCACAATCTGGAAACTATAGAACCTATTCTTTCAAGAGGAAAGATAGATGGATTGACATGAGTCTAGAGAGGATGAAGGGGTTAATGAAAATATTTTTACAAGGTTTGTATATATTGGGAAAGATAGTATAATTCAAACTCTTTATCCATCTGGAATGTAGAGGGATTTAAAATTAGAATAGAACCATAAACTTCCTCTTTACCCTATAGTCGACGAAGAGGTCAAGGAGGATGTTGGATTCTTAGGGATGGTGAATTGGGGCATGGAAAGTAATGTACAAAACTATGTTTGTTAGGAGGAAGAGGTATATGATGAAAGATGGATATTTGGGAAGGTGTTGGCTTACAAATGTTTTTGCATGAAGTGGACTCCTTATGGATATGCCTATTCTTCATCATACTCTAGAGGTTATATAGGAATGCATTCTTTTACCATAGTGGGTCATTCTTCTCACAACCAGTAAATGGATTTGCATGATAAACTCAAATCCCTTATGGAGGTAGGGTTTCCCCTATTGAGAAGTTGTTGAGATGATTTAGCATTGTTGTCATTGATGTCAAAACCTGGATCCAGAAAGTTGTGCTCCAATGATATACATAAATGATCTATCCTATTGTATGCTTTGATGTTGTGTAGTGTGGATGTTATCTTTGATCCAGATATGACAGTACTTCTTTTTGGGAAATCTGTGGAAGACAGTTAATGCAGAATAATGAAGTCTAATCTTTTGACGTTAGCTACTATGCTCAAAGCTTACTCTGGGTAACCTTGCTATCCAAACATTCATGTAGTATGTTACAATTTTTTGTGTTTCTTTGGTTGATACTAAAATTGATGATAATCAAGATTTGGTCTTGGTTGTGACATTCCCATCGGCTCCAAAATATATTTCATGTAATTCATAGTTTGCTATCTTTTGATAATTATGTTATGTAATGAACCTATCTTATGATGACCTATTTATGGGTCCCTTGGTAACATGATAAGAAGCTATTTATGTGTGACCTATCTTTTGGGTCTGGTCGTAGTGTGCAAGGCCTTATTGAATATTTCAAGGTTGTTCTTCATGTCAACATGTTTTGTGGTGATCTAAATTCAAATTGTGTTTGGATGACTTAAGAGACTATGAAAATATTGTGTTTGGCCAACTTAGGAGATTATGAAGGCATGAAATGGTATAAGTAAAAGTTGTTTTTGTTCGATGAAACACGAAGTGTGGAGTATGGTGTGTGCGAGAAAATAAAAGAGTGCGAAGGAAGAAGTAATATGTTTTGCAAAGTTTGTGCAAGGAAGTTGTGCAGAAGATTCTTGATCAGATTTGCTATAGATAGATATTGTGCTCTTAATTAGAACTAAATTCATGCATATGTAGATGCAACTTCATCAGTTCACTTTTGTCAGTGAGACTATTTTGTAGTCAGATGTATTAATCGGGCAATGAGCCCACCGGCAGTGAGCCATACCTGCAATGAGCATCTTGGCAGTGAGCCTTTGTAAAAATCATCTTAACTAGTGTTTTATAATTGAGAATTAACATTCTCCATGGTTTTTCCCTTCTTGGGTTTCCACGTAAATTTTGGTGTTCATTGTTCTTGGTGTTGTTGTGTGCATTCATGTTCATATCTGTTTGATTGATATAAGCCTGCTCTGGATTAATTAAAGAAAAAGAATTTTTTTTATGATAACTGATTCACTCCCCCCCCTCTCAGTTATTTGGACTGTTCAAAAATTGGTATCAAAGCCTGGTCCCTTGGAGATAGAGCTTAACCGCTTGAGGGGGATCTTGGAAGTTTGAACAAATGGATGGAGCTTATCACTTTGAGGAAGAAATGAAGATAATGTTAGATGATATGGAAAGCACAAAATCTAAAAATGAAGAATTGAAAGAAAATCTCAAGGAGGAAAACACTTGTATCGCAAAGCTAAGAGAGAAAATCTGGAAATTCAAAGTAAGACACAAAGAAGTAATCCAAGAATTAAAGGAGTCAAAGGCAAGCATTGTGGATTTAAAACAACAACTAGATGAATGCAAGAAGACTGAAGAAAATCTAAAGGATACCATCAAACAGAAATCAGAAGAAAATGAGAAGTTAGATCAAGAGTTAAGAAGGCTGAAAACAAAAGCAAGAGTATGTGAAAGTAGCATAATTCTAGATCAACTCTTGTCCCTAAAAAAATGTCACAAGGATAAGGGAGGACTTGGTTTCACCTGTGAAAACTCAAATCAGAACACTAAGGGTGAAGACAAAGTAGTTGAAGTTGAAGAGAGAACAGTTGTAACAAGCAAGGTCTAGAACTCTAGAACACCTAAAAGGTCATCGATCAAGCAACCAAATGCTCAAAGGTACTTATCATTTAACGAATATTGTTCTCTATGCAAGAAATTTGGACATAAGGCTATAGAGTGTAGAATCAAGAAGGAACCAAGTACTCAATGCTTTAACTGTCACAAGTTTGGACACAAAGCAAGTCATTGCAAAAGTCAGCTATCTAATATGAATAGAATGAATAATCTCTTTCATGGTAATTGTTATTTATGTCATGGTTATGGTCACAAAGCTGATCAGTGTAGACCTAGGGTTCACTCAGTTAAGTCAGGAAAAAGTTGTTACAAGTGTATTCAACCTAGACATTATGCTAACACATGCAGATATGTTTCTCTAGAAAATCCTGAAAACAAAAAAAAGGTTACAGAACCAGGTGAATCTAAAAAGAAGACCGTCATAGTGTGGAAGAAAAAGGAAATGAGTGTGGAGAACTCTTCTGTGGTACCGGATCCAAGTACAAGCTCTTCCATAATCTAAGCCAACTACCTTGGCTCAAGGGGATTTTTTGAAATGCATATCCTAATGGATTCCCCCTCTCTAAAGTAATATTGATGTGTTTTCGACATGACTAAGTTTGAACTGGTTGGTGATATATGATGAAGCTTAATCTAGCTGATTGAAAAGCGAAGTACAATTGATGGCGTCATCAATGTAAGTTTTTGGCAAAAAGTTCATCATGAGCAATTAAGGTTAAAAGATGGAGTTTTCAAAACATTTCTCATAGTTTGCAAAGAAGAAGAAGAAGTTTCGCATAGCGATAAAAGATTGAAGATGCTAAGCACGACGATGGAATATGTTAATAGAGAATCTAGTGGTGATATTCTGCTAAGGTTGAAGGGGGTAGAGTTGGATGAATTTGATCATCAAAAAATGAAGGAAATGGAACTAGGGTTCAAGACTGATGAATTGTAGAATGTAAGTGCTCTGGGTATGGATTTATGGGGAGAATATCCCTGGTTTGTCTATAGAGAGTCTATCTTATTCCCGTTGAGTCGATTCAAGGATGGCACCATTGTTTTGGAAAAACCCTATCTGATCACTAAGGAATCCATTGAAGTTATTACTGGATTGTGCAGCGTTGGTGACCTCCCTGGGAAGAAAACGGTGAAATATAGAGACATGGAGGAACTTACTGGTATCGACAAAGACCCCCGAGCTCTACTAATAAACACCATTGTTGATCTTGCAGTGAGGTATGTTGCTTACTGTATCACTTACAAAATCTATTTAAGAAATCATGAAGGTTCTACTTCTGCTATTGTTGTATATCTTGCACATAAGATGGTGAAGGAAAATAGCAATTTGACTTGTGTAACCTCATAATGGAAAACCTAATTGAGAATGTTAGAATTTCTTTGGTTGAGAGTTATCCTTTTTGGTTCGGGTCTTTGCTCATATGTTTAGTATTTTAATTTTTGAGTTCATTTCCATCAAAGGAGAATGTTAAGTGGAAGTCCAACATCCCTATCAGAAAGCAAGTCTACAGGTATCTCGAATGTATGGAAGATAAAGCAAGTACATGCAAAGTTTATTTCTCATCCTTGTAGATGAATCTATGCTCTAGTGTGATACTATCTAGTCAATTTCAGGAGGGTTCCTCCTCTGGTAAAAAGGAGTTAGAGGTTGTCATTGGTGGTTCCCCTTCATAACTTAAAAGGATAAAAATTAATACAAAGGATGTCATTGCTATCTCAAAAGAGAAGGAGAAGGAAGAAAAGTCTCTGCCTAGATCTGACTCTTTCGATCTAGATGAAGTTCATTTGGTGTTGGATGAAGTGATATGAAAAATATTGGCGAAAAGTGGTATGCATTCTCTCTAGTTAGTAGGCTTAGAATTGATGATGCCTTGGTTGATTATCTGCTCAAAAAGGGTATTATTGTTTCAGATGTTTCTGACTCTTTACCGGATGATCTGGTAGAAGTTGTTGATGAAAGGATGTTGCTGGAAGGATTTCAAGGACATAAGTTCTAAGCTATGATTAAGAGAAGATGTTTCAAATCTAAACATACGTTATCCAAACACATTGGTGAGACAAGAGAATGCATTAAGGAGATGTCTGACATCTACAGGTATTGTCTCTGGTGGCTTGTTGTAGTTGATAATTTTACAAGCAGAATTGAAGCTCTTGAATTTGAATTGAATGATATTGGGAAGTGTTTTGACTTCTTCAAAGATAAAGATGGAAAATGGAGAATAAGAGTTGGAGAGTTGCAAGCTAATTTATTGTCTACTAAGAGACAGAGGGAAGATTTGGTTAAAAATTTATGGTTGGTCAAAGAAATTGTTGAGGTTCAGTTGGATGATCGCTCTGGGATAATTGTGTTGGTAAGAGACACTACAAATATTTTCAGGTGTTGTCATTGATGGAAAACCTATTCCGTGATTGGATCCGCACGTCATCATTTGCTCCTACCGACAAACAGATTGAGGACAGTCTAGAAGAATAGAGCATCCGACAGTTTTGTGTTCTTCGATTCTCATGCAGATTTTTTGTTACTATTTTGAGTTGTGGATCTTATGGGAGGTTAATTAATGTATTTCTTGTGTTATCTAGAAATCTCAATGCCTCATACCAAGTTATGTGTAATTCTGAAGATCCAGTTGGATATCTTTCTGTTCATCAGTGTTTTGTGGCCGACTTAGTTGGTATATCGTGTTGTAGATATCTAAGGAATGTTTATTCAAATGTTTTTGTGTTCGAGCATTTTTTTTTTGGTCCAAGCTAAGTTGTGGATGACCGTTGTGGATATGCATTAAATATTATTCATGATTTAAGCCAACAGTTGTGAATATTTCTAAGTTTTATTGCAGCCGACTTGTTGCGACTAAATTATTAGTTGCATATATATATATATAAATGATCAATTATATCATTTTGTGTGTGCGCAAGGTGTGTCGATATGTTTTTTGATTATCAGAAGGGTGATTGAGCGATTATGCATAGTTTCACTTGTGAATTAAATATTTTGTAGTGTGAGTTTGTGCAGAGCATAGCAGAGCATAGCAAAATTGCAGAATCATTCAAAAGGATAGAAGATCGACTACTGAGCTTAACCGAAATTGTAATCAAGCATATGTAGATTCTATTATCTTAGTTCATTCTCTTGGATCTAATCCAAATCATTGTAAGGCAATGAGCCTTTCTATTTTGAGCAGTGAGCTCTAGGCAGTGTGCCTAAATGTAAGTGCATTCCCATTTTGTAATCTTTCTTTTAAGTATACTCAAATTATATTGTGGATTGGCCATCCACCGTGGTTTTTCCCCTAACAAGGTTTCCACGTAAAAATATCCTTGTGTTATGGTGTTGTGTTTTCTTGTTTTTTGTTTATGCATATATCTTTTGGTTGAATGCTTTAAGTGGGTTAAAGATCAGAATAATAAATTCAATTTTTTGCACAACACTGATTCACCTCCCCTCTCAGTGTTGCTTGTTTCCAACAATTGGTATCAGAGCTAGTTCCTTGAAAGAAGTCTAACAGCTTGGGGAGATCTTGGAAAGTGTTTTCAATGGATACAAGCAGTCTTCAAGAACAACTTATGGTGGCCCTGGATGATCTTGACCAGTCAAAATATGAGAACCGAGAACTGCAAGAAAATCTTGAGAGTGCAGAAAAATTTATTCAGTCATTGAAAGACAAAATTAATTAATCAAGGGAGAAAATAAAGGAATTGTGTGACCAGCTTAAGTAGAAGAATAGAAGCATGGAAGATGAACAACTCAGTCATGCCTTGAAGGAGAAAATAGAAGAATGTGAAAATTTTTCTAGAGAAAATGTTGCCCTGAAGCGTGAGGTGGAATCTATCATGATGAAAATGACAAAGGAAATTGAAGATAGGAAGAAGAATGAAGAAAAGCTTGCACAATCCTTGAAGGAAAAATCTGAACAATGCAGCCAATTGGACAATGAATTGGAGCAATCTAAAAACAATGAGGAAATGCTTGAAAAATAGCTTGATGGTCTCAGAAGTGAACTTACTGCTGCAAATGAGTACAAGGAGAAATTCAAAGCAAGCTCAATCAAGCTTGATGAACTGATCAAAGGACAGAGGACTAATGGTGACAAGCGAGGTCTTGGCTATGAAGAAGGAGAAAGTTACGGATCTGGACAAAGGAATTTTGGACAAGGGAGATTCGGGCAAGGAAATCAGATGAATGGAGCTAGAAGGAATTTGGTAAGACAACCAAACGTTCAAAGATTCAATGGCTACTATTTTTCTTGCAACAAATTTGGACATATGGCCTCTCAGTGTAGAAGTAGGATGAACACAAATGGACCATCATTCTTAGGTCAGTGCTTTAATTGTAATAAGTATGGTCATAAGTCAAGTGAATGCAAAATTGTGATGAATAACTTTCATAGAGATGTTAGATGTTATGCATGCAATAGACTTGGGCATATTGCTAACCAATGCAGATCAAGGAAAACTCAGTGGAATAGTAGGTCTGGACATAGAAATGTTGTGTGTTACAACTGCAATAAATTTGGCCACACTGCTAGATTCTGTTGCAGCATAAGAGATTCGGTTAAACAGAACATGCAACAGGATGTTAAGGGAAAAGGAAAAGTCACTACAGATGTGATCAGGAGACAAATACAGAAGAATCTGCTTAAGGAAATGTGATCTGGTTAAGCAGATTGTGTTGAAGGAAATGTTCCTGCACAAGAATCTACTTCTGGGAATTCCTCTGGGAACTAGTTTTAGGCCTTTGCCCTAGGGGGGCTTGTCAATAAAATATCTTAACCCCCTACTGATAACTGATACTAGAATGTGGAAAAGTCTGGTAAGTGCATTGATACTTTTCAGACATTGTTCAACCAATTGGAGACAGTGTTGTAGGATTTTGGAGATATGCAGAAGAATTATCTATCTCAGTACATAGGAACAGGGTAACCGGATGAGTTAGGGTAAAAGGATTTATTGCGACAAAAAGGGTTAGTTGAGCGAATGATAAAAGAACATTTTCATCCTTCATTTGTCACTTTCCATTTTGGAGGAAAGAAGTTTGGAGAGCCCTGGAGCAAACTTTGCTGAATTGTGGAGAGATTCAAGTATGAAGAAGTTTCTACGATCAAAACTTCAATCTGGCGAAAAGGTATTTATCGAAGAACCTATGAATTTGTGAATTTGTAAAAATGGCCACTCCATTGGTAGTTGAGGTTAAGGATAGACCCCGTTCAAAGTTCAAGTGGCATCCTTATAAGTTTGTTGAGACCGAGCCCCTAGGTGAGTTTTCGTCTGTACCGTACAGAGTCCTGCACACTAAAGATATTAGGGCTTATATACATGCCAATATTGAAGAATTAGGAAGCTCTCAAATGATGAATCTATATTCCCATCATATAATTGGAGAGGACTTTACTGTAAAGCCGAAATACAAAACCCTAGAAGAGAGGAAGTTCGCACAATTTGTGAAATTTCCCATATTTGAGGAAAATGAATGGGTGTGATATATCTTAAGCCAAGTTCATGTTGAGTTCATGTGGTTGAATGTACCTTTAAAGATCACAAAAGAGGCTATAAGCGCGGTCATAGGTCTAAATTCCTCTGGTGGACTTCCAGTCTTGAAATCTGTGAAGAATGAAAAGGTTACCAGTGCAACAGGTGCACAATGGGATAAAAGGGCAATGACAATCAAAGATATTGTTGAAGTGGATGTAAAATTTGCATCAATGGTCATTGGCTACAAGATCTACCACTCCAATCGGGATAATTTTGTATCTGGTACGACCATTTATGCAACCTATCAGATGGTAAAAGAAAATGCAGATTATGACTTGTGTGAGCTGCTCAGAGGTCAGCTGATGGAGAATCTGGGTGAAATTAAGGACAAAAAAAACTCTTTTAAGTATGGTAATCTGGTATTGTGCTTGTTCTTCTATTTCATGTGTGAGGTTCCGGGTGTTGGAAAAGTTCGTTGGGAAAATAATCAGCCTGTAGCTGTGCAAATAAGAGATATATTGTTTGGAAGCGGTGATCGTCAGACCAGAAATACTGCCCTCTAGGGGTACTTCAAAAGTTTTCAGAATATGATGCATGCCAGAGAAAGAATACCTACCTCAATTGTAGAAAATTACAAAGATACAATCTATTTTACTGTAGACATTGATCAATGCCATGTGGAAGTTGTTGATCCCAAAACGATATGGATTATGCCTATGGGATATGAGGTAGAGGAGAACATTTTGAAGATGTATGCAGAACACTTGTTAAGAATTCCTTTGTATTCAGCAGAAGAAAGGTTTGGAACCTATGCAAAAAAGAGCATGCAAGTCCATGATCAATTATAGAAGCCTAAGATAGTCAAAAGAGTAAGGAAAGAAGTAGAAGTGTTTACAGAAAGCATGGGTTTACCTGTAGAATTATTGAGAGAAGCAAGAAGGAAGAGAGATGAGGCTAAAGCAGGAAAAAAGTCAGCAAAAAATGAACCTGCTAGTTTGGGGGTATCTTCTACCCGCACTAGATCTACCAGGAGTTCCCCATCCTTGTCCACTCCTGTAGCCAAGCCAGCTCAAGACAAGGCTTCCGGTAAAAGGAAGAAAAACAAGAGCACATAACCTATGAAGCCGTTTTACAAGATGAGGAGACTGAGTCATATGAAGTTGTGAAAGAAATGAAGGCTACCGAAACTCAGGCTGCAAAGATAACTAAGAGAAAATCTTCCAATGAAGAAGAAAAGTCAAAGAAGAAGGCAAAAATTATCAAACCTGGTATGTCAGTTGAGGAAGTTGAGAATGTTGTTGTTAAGGATGGAAACCTCAAGCCCCTCTGCGAATGGTATGGAATGTTTGATAAATCTAGTCAGAGAATTCTTGAAGAAGCCACAGTTAAACATATGAATATTTTCAATAAAGCTCTCATTGAAATTATATCTAGTTTGCCAGAGAGTCTGTATGAAGTTTTGGAGTCGAGAAGATTAAGTGCCAAAATAGAAGAAGAGAATATGAGAAAAAAAATTCTTGCAGATCTATGTCCGGAAATGTCAATCGAGGAGATGAATTCACTCCTGGAAAATGCCAAGAAGGATTTTAAAAGAAAAACAAGGGTGAATAAACTTATGATTGGTGAAACTGATGTTGTTGTTAGTGAAACCAAGAAAATTCTGGAAGCGTTTCCGTCGAAGAATAAGATTAATATTGAAGAAGTGAATACTGAAAATGTTCTGGAAAACGAGGCGTTGAATGAAGATGTTGAGGATAATCAGATTCCTCCTGATGTGGAAAATATAGAAATACCTATGGAAATTGAAGTTCCTAAGGTGGTATTAGCTGAGGAGGAGGTACAAAATGAACAAGTTGAAGTGCCTAAAGGAATTCTGAGAATAGTCTCTGAAGAACCCAAGGTTGAAGAAGAAAAAGTTCAAGTCAAGGAAATCAGAGTGGAGGCAAGAGAAACTGTCGAGGTAGTGAAGAAACCTCTGATGGAACAACAAGAAGAATTTGATCCTGAATTGGTTGAAGGCTCAATCAATCTATCCACTTTATCCCCAATTCAAATGATGAAGGTCGCATCAATTGCACAAGCTAAGGCCAGTGAGAAGATTCTAAAGTCTCACATAGAGGATAGTGAATTACTAAGTCTTGCATCTAGAGTTCTAGAGAAATTAATGCCTACTCATGTCAAGGATTCGTCTGGTTCCTCTTTCGGTGAGCTAAAGAAGATCATAAATTCTGTAAGTACTCACTTTGAATCTTTTGAAAAATCCGCTATGATTAAAGTGCAGATGGAGTTTAAGGAAAAGAGATTTGGTAGATTGAAAGAATTGATTGCAAAAGATAAAACTTTGTTAACCACCTGTATGAAAAATATTCAAGATGCTCTATCTGAAGGTGGAAAAGTGTATAAGTCATGTTTGATTTTGGAAAAATTCACTGAAGCCAATGAGAAGAAAGTGAAGGATCTTGAAAAACAATTGGCTACCATCTCTAATGCCTTTGATATGTTAGTTGGTAATGTTTGTGAGCAAGAAGGTCAAGTAATATCTTTGCTTGACAAAATAAGAATTTTGAAGCATGAAAATGAGAGGATTGTAGGAAGAGCATGTGAACTCAGAGGACTAATTGGTCTGAAGATTGAAATAATGGTAAATGCATTAAAAGAGGCCAAAGATGCTATGGCAGCTCGTGACCCAATAAATCTTGAAACTACAGAAGCTCAATCTTATTTAGTTTGTGGTCACATAACAATTCTAGAGAGTTTCAAAAGGGTTTGGGACACAAATTTGAGCGTGTTGAAGAGAGATTTTGTAGATATTTTCCAATTTATGTAAGTTATCAGATCATACCTATATAGTTTTGAAATTTTGTTATCTTTTTGGTTCCCCAATTTTTCCATTGATGTCAAAGGGGGAGAGTTGTATAGTGAAAAATGTGTAATCATCTTAGGGGGAGTTGTGTTTCTGAGCTGAGGTTGAAGTTTCTTTTTGGATTTTTGAAGTGGCGATGTACATAATTCTTGTTGGTACTGATCCGACACTTAGTCATTTTTCATTAAGTTTTTCCATCAATGCTAAAGGGGGAGATTGTTGGAAAGAGACACTGCAAATATTTCCAAGTGTTGTCATTGATGGCAACCCTAGTCCGTGATTAGATCCACACGTCATCATTTGCTCCTACCGACAAACAGATTGAGGACAGTCTAGAAGAACAGAGCATCCAACAGTTTTGTGTTCTTCCATTCTCATGCAGATTTTCTATTGTTATTTTGAGTTGTGGATCTTATGGGAGGTTAATTAATGTATTTCTTGTGTTATTCAAAAATCACAGTGCCTCGTACCAAGTTATGTGTAAGTCTGAAGATCTGTTTGGATATCTTTTTGTTCATCAGTGTTTTGTGGTTGACTTAGTTGGTATATCGTGTTGTGGATATCCGAGGAATGTTTATTCAAATGTTTTTGTGTTCGAGCATTTTATTTTGGGTCCAAGCTAAGTTGTGGACAACCGTTGTGGATATTCATTAAATAGTATTCATGATTTAAGCCAACAGTTGTGAATATTTCTAAGTTTTATTGAAGCTAACTTGTTGTGACTAAATTCTTAGTTGTGGATATATATAAATGATCAATTATATCATTTTGTGTGTGTGCAAGGTGTGTCGATATGTGTTGCGATTATCAAAAGGGTGATTGAGCGATTATGCATAGTTTCACTTGTGCATTAAATATTTTGTAGTGCGAGTTTGTGCAGAGCAGAGAAAAATTGCAGAATCAGTCAAAAGGATAGAAGATCGACTACTGAGCTTAACCAAAACTATAATCAAGCATGTGTAGATGCTATTCTCTCAGTTCATTCTCTTGGATCTAATCCAAATCATTGTAAGGCAGTGAGCCTTTCTATTTTGAGCAGTGAGCTCTAGGCAGTGTGTCTAAATGCAAGTGCATTCCCATTTTGTAATCTTTCTTTTGAGTATACTCATATTATATTGTGGATTGGCCATCCACCGTGGTTTTTCCCCTAAGAGGGTTTCCACATAAAAAAATCCTTGTGTTATGGTGTTGTGGTTGTTTTTTTTTTTTGTTTATGCATATATCTTTTGGTTGAATGCTTTAAGTGGGTTAAAGATCAAAATAATAAATTCATTTTTTTGCACAACACTAATTCACCCCCCCCCTCTCAGTGTTGCTTGTTTCCAACAAATTCCTGATGTAGAGGATTGTGAATGATGGTTCCTATCTCTAGATTGGTCATCTTCATTTTTATTGTTGACTCTATTGGATAATATGTGTGCCAGAATGGTTTTTGCAGTGCTAGCTTGGAAGAGGATTCTTCCAATTGTGAGAGAAAGGTACAATAATTTTTTTCATGTGAAAAGTGTTATTTTTACTTGATCTCTTGAATGTTCTTAATTGTCCCTTTTCCTTTGATGGAAAAAAGGGGGAGAAAATGAAGAGAAAACAAAAACAAGAAGAGGTATTGAATTGCTTGTCTAAGGGGGAGTGCTTGAAGTTTTGGAGTTTTGTGTTTTTGAGTTTTTGTTTTTTGCCATCAATGCCAAAGGGGGAGATTGTTGAGAAGTTGTTGAGATGATTTAGAATTGTTGTCATCGATGTCAAAACCTGGATCCATAAATTTGTGCTCCGATGATATACAAAAATGATCTATCCTATCGCATGTTTTGATGTTGTGTAGTGTGGATGTTATATTTGATCTAGACATGGCAGTACTTCTTTTTGGGACATCTATGGAAGACAGTTAATGCAGAATAATGAAGTATAATCTTTTGACATTGGCTACTATGCTCAAAGCTTACTCTGAGTAACCTTGTATCCGGACATTCATGTATTATTTTACAAGTTTTGGTGTTTCTCTGGTTAATACTGAAATTGATGATAATCAAGATTTGGTCTTGTTTGTGGCATTCCCATCAGCTCCGGAATATATTTCATGTAATTCATAGTTTGCTATCTTTTGATAATTATGTTATGTAATTAGCTTATCTTATGTATGACCTATTTTATGGGTCCCTTAGTAACGTGATAAGAAGATCTTTATGTGCGACCTATCTTTTGGGTCTGGTGCTAGCATGCAAGGCCTTATTGAATATTTCAAGGTTTTTCTTCATGCTAACATGTTTTGTGGTGATAAATTCAAAAAAAAATTGGCCTACTTAAGAGACTATGAAGACATTGTGTTTGGCCGACCTAGGATATTATGAAGGCATAGAATGGTATAAGTAAAAGTTGTTTTTGTTCGATGAAACAAGAAGTGTGGAGTATGATGTGTGTGAGTAGATAAAAAGGTGCAAAGGAAGAAGTAATCTATTTTGCAGAGTTTGTGCAAGGAAGTTGTGCAAAAGATTCTTGGTCGGATCTGTTGCAGACAGATATTCTGCTCTTAACCAGAACTGAATTCATGCATATGTAGATGCAACTTCATCAGTTCACTTTTTTTAGTGAGACTATTTTGTAATCAGAAGTATTAATCGGGCAGTGAGCCCACCGACAGTGAGCCTTACCTATAGTGAACAACTTGGCAATGAGCCATTGTAAAAATCACCTTAACCGGTGTTTTATAATTGAGAATTATCATTCTTCATGGTTTTTCCCTTCTTGGGTTTCCACATAAATTGTGGTGTTCATTGTGCTTGGTGTTGTGTGCATTCATGTTCATATATGTTTGATTGATATAAGCCTGCTCTAGATTAATTAAAGAAAAGGAAATTGTTTTATGATAATTGATTCACCCCCCCTCTCAGTTATCCAGATTGTTCAACATTCCCCTACCATGTACATATCTTAAATTTTGGTGTGTTGTTAGTTTAGGTATTTTCTTGTTTTCCCTATTTATTTTTATCTTGGTCTTCTCATTTCATGCTTGACTTTGTGCCCAATAGTTAAACATTGGACTACTAGCATGCCCCTGGGTTTCTTGCTTCATCCTTACTGTCTTTGTCCCCAGTTAGAGCCATTGTTACTCAAGTTCTTGTCGCATACCCCAAATTTATACTCACTTATTCAAAATTTCCTAAGTATGAGTTTGTAAGTCTTACCCTTGGTTTCCATAACCATGTTGGGATCTGACAAGGTTGTCACAACCTCTTCTCGGCCCAATATCTTCAAGAATTTCTTTGAGTTTTCCGTTCTAATAAAGTTTTGGAAGTACTGTCAAAGTCTGATAGGGTTCTTATAACCATGTCAAGACCCACTTATGGGGGTAAGAATGAAATTCAGAGAGAAGTTAATTTTATTTCAGAACTTTTGAAAGGTTTTGAAACCTTTTTTGATTCCCAACATGGTTTTGAAAACATTTTTATTTTCTGATGGAAGAGGTTTTCGTTTGACAGGAATTCTAAAGGGAGCCTATAAGGCGGTATAATTGGAGGTTCTCACAACTTTAGTGGACTCTGAGGATTACTCAAAATATTTTTGGAATCCGATAATGTTCCAAAGGAAATAATTTTCAACAATATTAAAGAATGATCAACAACGTCAAAGGAAGGCTATACATAAACATTTGAAAAAAATACAAAATTGATAAGTTCAATACACTAACATAAATTAGAGCTCGTTGGAAATCCATCACAATTTTAGGAAAAAAATGAACACATTTATAGAAGAGATAAACACATGGGCTAAGATTATTGAAATACAAATTCTTTATATATTTACACATATCTTGTTTATGCTTAAAAAGAGAAGTATCTGAGTACATTCCTCTTAAACACATAGGGTAAATATGAGGATGTGAATCCCCTCCACCACTTCCTACAATCATTCAATCTAAACCGACGAGATAAATTTCTCATTTGACTCCACAAAATGGGAAAACAACCCCATGTCATTCCATTCAAGTTCGACACAGAGAAGGGCCACAGCTTCTTCAGTGAGCCCATATTGGAGGGCAGTTGTAATGTAGATGGCATCACCAACCAAACTAGTTTTCAGATATGCACTAAGGCCTCCTATGGCTTTCCTTACCCTGATTAAGTATTCTAGTTTAACCAAGTGATCCACTACTCTCCTTCCCCAATCCATTTTACCAAAAGTGTGAATGACATTATACACAAAATGCTATAAAAGCATGAAGTTGTGTATGTGAACTTGGCTCAAAAAATTATCTCCAACTATCTTACTAACTATGCCTTCCTCCATGTTGTGTATCAAAAGAATGTCTTTTAGTTGGTCTATCACCAACCGTTGAACCCGACTGCACTCCACATTCTCAATTGACAGATAGTCGCTCCTCGAGGAAGCATTAGTTGCAGTGCTCGACATCTTGGAGCAATGAAATCAGAATGATGAAGATGAAAGTTATCTTCTCGGATTTATAGAAGCTAAATGGCATGGTGGGAGATAGATATCAAAAAAATTCTCAGGAATGACTAGCAATCACAATGACAACAATATTACTCTGGAAATTAATGAAGGTGACCATTGATGTGATGGAGTTGCATTAATTTCTCAGTTTAACAAGCTTTAGCTTCAAGTGGAATCCTTTACTAAGGCATTTCACACGAGCATAATGGCAGAAGTATATATGTATTAAATGAAAATTTTGAAGGTTGCATGTTTCCCACACGTACATTAAGCCATGGGGCTAACATACATGCAACAATGCTTCATTCACCTGTCAAAATCAAATGGAGAAGAGTAATGTAATTATGACTTATTTAAAAATCTAGTCAAAAAATTTCTTTGGAGCTCAGTTACTAAAATTAGGTGATGGTTTACGAAACCATCGTTTGAAAAGATGACAGTTACTTTAACGTCCAAGATTCAAGAATGGGGGGCATATAAATTTATGTTCAAGGGGCTTTTGTAGGGTCTGAATTCCTAGTTTTTGAATTACACTATGATGTAAAGGAAATGAATGAGGAACAATTTTGAATTGGTTTCGATTTTAGAATACTCCATTTCTGTGAAAATTGAATCGTAAATGTAATGTCAATATTAAATAAGTATGCGAGCTTAAGAAATATTTGAAGTTTTTTTCTTTAGTAATGAAAGCTTTTTTGTGTTACATTTACCTATTTTGAGATTGAAGTTAGTTCTCTTGAAAACTATTTTATCTGCTATTATAATTTTGGCCTTTGTACTAGGAGTTTAATAGTTTTGTTTGGTTTATCTCATTGATTTCATGGTTATGGGTCAATGTTAGTTCACCTTCTTGCTTTCTGGTTAAAAGTGTATCCATTATCAATTATTAGTAACCTTTTAGAGAGTTATACCTCATTAAAAATTTAGAGGAATGTCACAAATGAAATTATGATCTTTCCTCATTGTTAGCTACTGTCCTTATCTTAATGGGCTATGGAGTTGATAATTGATATATTTTCATAAGGGAAATTCATTCGCTAAAACCATCCAATATGGTGTTTGAAATAGTCCTAACCACCATAGTATCTTGGAAAATGTGCAACAACAACCCTTGAAGCCTATCTTGGTCAAGGAAAATTGACTTTTCACCAAAATGAATTCCCTTTAAAATGTGCATGTAGCTTTTTGGAGACAATAAGGTTTTGAATGATTTTTGAAAAAATTAATGTATTTGACATCTTACTAAATGCTAAAACTATTCTCAATGGAAATACATGACTTATAACCTTAAAACATAGAAAACTAAAACCTTTATAAACATTTAACTTTGAAAATATATTTAGTCTCTTCTTATCCTAGAATAAGGCTAAAACCTCCTAGAACAATGAGATTAACTTGCTAAAGGATATTCAAGACAAAAGGGAAAAATAGACTACAATATCTAAAATCTCCTTCTCATATCATCCAACTTGAACCTTTAGTTCAGTATATGGTACAACCTTCTTAGTCTTAGGCTCTAGTTGCACAACTAACTTCACATCCTCCTTTGGATGTTCAATTGCAAAAGAAAGTCTTATTGAGCTTTAAATATCACATTTTGACTATACAATTTTTTTCCAACCACAAGATCCCAAAGATTATACCCCTTCACATTGACACTCTATCTAATGAAGATACTTTTCACTACCTTGTCCAATTTTGACTTCTTATCCTTAAATTCATATACACATACCTCTTAACCAAATACACAAAGATACTAAAGTGTGGGAATTTTTCCCATCCAAACATCCATAGGGATTTTCTCAATAACCATTGATATAGGAGACCTATTAATCAAGTAACATGTGGTAACCATTGTATCTACCCAAAAATCCTATTCCAAGCCAACCTCATTGAACATACTTCTATTCATCTCCATCACTATCTTGTTCATGCAGTTTTCAACTTCATTCTATTAAACGATGTACGGAGTTTTATTATGCCTTTTTATACCATTCTCTTTATTTTTTAAAAAAAAATTATAGAACAATATTCACCACCATTATCGTTCCCCAAAACCTTGATATTTCCCCTAATCAAATTTTGTAAGAGAGCCTTAAACTCCTTAAACCTGTAACATCGTAAATTGTCACCCTTTACAATTTCACCATGTTTTGATCCCCCTTAAATAATTAGACTTAATTTAACATTTAATTTCCTAAATTATGCATTAGGTGGCCCATTTTATCATTTTTTGACAATTTTCAAGAACAAAAAAAATGCATTCATCTAATACTTTGTCCCCAACTCCTTAATTTTTGAAAAATAGGTTTGGGACACTAGCGCCTAGGGCGCCTATGTCCCCCTATTTTGGCTCCAAATTTAAATATGTCGATGTCGGAATTCAAATATCTAAAGTCAGCTGTTAGGATTTAATTTTTGGGAAATTAGAATAATTGCATAAAAATACCTAATTATTACATCATTTAAAAACTAAGTAAAAAGATCTAGCATCAAGTGAAAGAATTGAGCATCAAGAGCAAGAAGTATTATCAAGCAAGTCAAGAGCAACCATTAGAGGATTTATTGCAGCAATTCAAGATCCAAGCATCATTTCAAAGTGTATGTGAGTTCATTCAAGTTTATGTAAATCTTCAATAAATTCAAGCAAGCAAGATCCAAGCCTTGAGGAGATGTGTATGAATTTAGTCCTTCAAGGAAGTCATTGAAGGGTAGTGAGTTGCAAACCTTTATTGATTCATCATTCCTTCATATCATTTATCCATTTATCATTGACATTTCCATTGTGGAAGTGGAAACACTAACATGGGGTTTGACTAAGGTAAGCCCCTAAATGCACAACCCTTCCTCTCTCTTTGAATGTGCAGGTTTCAGGTTTGAGGAAGATTGGAGGAAGTTTGAAGATCAATTATTCATTGTTGCAATCAAACCCTACATCTTAACAACTCACAAAAAATTAGTTACAAAATATCTGATAGTGATTCGATAGTGTGACAAGTGGGAAACAAAAGCTTTGATCTGGCTCTTGAGGACTATGAAAACATATATGAATTTCATCAACAAGGATAGTGGCACCTTGGGTGACAGTCCTCCAAAATCAGGCATAGATTCGAACCATAGGTGCATAGTGTCCTGCTCTATCCATTTCTACAGTTTGAATTTGTCTATGAATTTTTGTTTGATGTATTTGCATCATTAGGCTAGTTGAATAATTGCATTTCATTTCTAGATTCATTTTAGATTTAGTCAAGGGAAGATTGACTCACCTATCAGGTTGTAAGTCAGTCTTGTATCTTGTCCAAATCCATCAAACCCTTGCTACCTTCAAATCTCATGAAATATTTGGGGAAAGTTCCTAAACCCTAAAGTGAAATATCTAGAGCATCACTTTTTCTATGTTTCAAAACCAAAGGCCTAAAACTTACTCCTAAGAAAAGCACCCCTATCCTTCTAGAATAATCATCAATATGTGACACATTATACAATTATGTAGATAATAAAGGAACAATTACAAGGCCAAACACATCATAATGAAGTAGATCCAACTTGACCCATATGGTTTATGAGAAGTAGATTAAAACTAAAAAAAAATATTTCCATAAATGAAATATTCACAAAAGTCAAATTCAAGATAAAAATTATATGCTCCTCTAAAATATTTTTATTCTTTAAGGCCCATAGATGTCTCTCACCTATATGCCCTATACACTATTAGAATTGTATTCTTAATAGATAACTTACTCTCTGAGGTAAGAACATGCTTATGTACCCAAAATTTTGACAATCAGAGCTAGAAGTTAAAGAATTGTAACCTATCTATAGGTTCAACTTGTATATTCTCTACAAGTCCTAAATCCAAGGATGAAGACTTGTAACCAACCCATAACCAATTTATAGGTCCTACTACATGTACAAAAAAATATTACACTGAAGGTATGTGCATGCATCAAGATAAAAGAATGTACCAACTCAAATCTCCTTCATGAGCACTATAGCTCCTCAAACCATTTTAGGCCCTCCATTATTCAAGATAGCCTACACTCTTGCATTAGTTATTTTACTGATAGATAATAGGTTATGTGCCAAATAGGGATGTGCATAGCTCCTAAAATAGCTTTGATCCTTCCATCAAAGAATCAAATATTAACTCTCCCATAGCTAATAATACTAAGGTAAGAGTTGTAACTGAGATATAACTTTCCACCATCATATTTCTAATAATCTAGAAACCACTCTTGTTTTTTATTAGGGGTTAAACAGGTTTTGATGGGACCCGAAACCCAGTACATAACAATTTTGAAGGGAACCGTCAACCTAACAAAGAAAAGCAAGCTGCAAATAAGATAAACCACAAACCAACATCAACCCAATAGCATCCTCTAAAAGATAATCATGACTACATAGGTTGCATCATACAAACAAGAAAGGGCCCAGAACCCTTTTACAACCTGGTTTTAACCGGGACCAGAAACCCTTAGATACACAAAGAATCTGCCTGCATCTGCCAAGCAATAGAAAACCAACCGCTCATGGATGACACCACTGAGCCAAGAAAGATAAACTACTTAATGGTGTAGGGCACCATCAAACCCCTAAGAAAAAACACCATCAACTCCAACAAGCCCACCTCAATAGGGGAGTTAGAGAGAACAACGAACCACTGGAGACAAAGACACCGATCGAGCCAAGAAGCCAACTCCAAATCCACCTCAAAAGGAGGGAGCTCCCCTTTATTGGAGATAATTTCATGACCAACAAGTCCACTACCGCCTAAAAACTCCAACACCCTCAAGCTCCACCTCCATAGGAGAAGCGTCCACCTCAAAAGGATCAACAACTGAGGAAGCCAGAGACAATCACCTCCCAACTACACCTCCATAGGAGTTGAATCCACCTCCATAGGATCCGAGAAGGAGGCTAGCGTAGCAGTAGAGAAAGTAGTCATACCACCCTTTGGAAAAAATTGGTAAGAGACCAGAACCCAAAAACAACAAGCCTAAAAAATAAACCACTAAACCATAAGCTTAAACATTTGAGGGGGCTTAGCTCATTGGGATATAAAGAGAAACTCATAATACAACCCATCCTGTAGCAAGAAAGAAGAAACCAGAGAAACCAAAGCGTCCATGGACAACTCCAGCAGCAAAAACTCTTTCGAATCACTCTCCTTCAACATAAAGGCAACAAAGACAGTCTCCAACTCCATGAATAACTAGGTCTTGAAAAAGGTCTTTGGAAACCTCCCAGCTAAGAAAACATAAATAGAGGACAATAGATAAATGACCTCCAAAATAAACACAAACCCCTTACACTTAGAGAGCATAATAAAGAAAAAGGGGTACCAAACAACCCAAACTCTAAGGGAATAACCTTTACCCTCCAGACAAACACTACTAGTAGAAAAAAGCAGGGCTACCTCTAAAACAAAGACCAACTCGCATAATAGAGCCCAACAAATTTTAAACACCTTCAAAGATATAACCCTTATCGACCAAATGGAGTCAAAACCGGATTCCAAAACCACCCAAAGATCTTGAATCCCAATAGGGACTACATAAACAACACAAAAGGAAAGGCAAGCAACGACCTCCCAAGAGAAGAAACACCCCTGCAAAACAAGAAAGGAGATCCCCAACAATAGAAAGAGACACAAAGATCTAGGGAAAAACACAAAGCTCAGAAAGAGCAATGACAAAGCTCCAAAGAGAGAGGCAATCTCGATTAGAAGAGGAACCACTTGCCAAGGGAGAGTCGCACAGCAGGTATCAGTCACCATAGTAGCCTTAAAGAAACAACCTCCCAAAGAGACAACACCAGAACATAGGAAACCACAAAGCCAACCCTCCACCACCTCCATAGCCACATTTTCAAGAGAAAAATGGGAACCAAACCCCATGACCTCATGCAGAGAGGAGAGCATGACAACTAGCAAGAAAACAAAGACCCAACCAGCCTCTACCACACCCAAATTAGCATCTGAGTCTTCATTAGCATCCTCTCCATCCTTGGAGGATTTCAAAATATCGCTCCCATTCCCGCCCACTCCCACTCGTCCCTCACCCATCACTGAGAGGCCTCCTCAAGAAGATGTTGCTACTGGTGCCAGTGCTAGAAACCGCTATTGTTGGGGAGTCACGTGGAATGAATATTTTAAGTTAATAATCCATGCATCATCACATGCATTTGTTGTTAAGGCCATGACAAAGGCATCTCATTTATCCTCCTAAGAACATTTATCATTAGATCCACCTTTTTTCTTCTTTCCTCATTAGGTTGTAATTATTTTTGAAATGAATTGGCTTGTAGCAATTCTAGTGCTTAGCCTTGGAATTTTTACTAAGAGACATATATATAACTTTATCCTTCTTTCCTTTCTAATTCAACTATCCATAAGAAGTCAAATCTTCCTTCATAGATTCAAACAAAATTCAACTCATGTCTTTTGAGAGTAAATCTCCAACTATCTCATCAAGCACAAGATTTGAAACAATGCTCTTTAGAGCCATCAATAAGTTATCACACAAGTGTAGAAATGTTTTTTGAAGGGTCATGCATCAATCTTCCTCTTCTACTTTCACATCAATAGGTTGTAATTGTCTCACCATTATGTTGAATGCATTCAAGTGCCCTACCATAGAAAACACTTATTAACTAGTGATTTATCCAAGTATAGATTATACAATTCCTAGAGGGATTTCAAGGTGGATTCTTCTTAAACACTTAGAAACATGAAATTTTCCAAGAGAAACTTGATAAGGATTCTAGCCTTTTGATTCAACACAACCCAATATTCATCTTCCACCAAAATAGGTTTGGATTTAGCTACCACAACCCATAGATCTTGATCTATTAGTAGTTTCTCCATCTTTAACTTCTACAACCCGGAGTTATTTCCATTAAGTTTCTCCATATCTTGTGTAGTTGTGCTTGCCATTTTCCTAAAACAAGATCTTTGTACATGTTCTCACTCAAAACAAGATAAGTCCAAAAAGCCTCTTTCCTACCACTTAGCAGTTGAGGTTATCAAGTTTTAATGGAAAATGAAAGGAAGCTAAGGTGCATAAATATTTCCTATGCTAATCAATGGGGATAGCAAATGCACAAAATCTTAGATATAAAAATTTCTTAAGACAAAATCACACATGCAAGAACATGCATTGATAGGAAACCTACAAAATGATTACATAGATTTATAGTTGGGAAAACCCTTTTGAGAGGAAAACCCCACACTCCAAAGCACATACCTAATTATATTACATTAACAACAAGGTTACATACAAATTCGGGTACATGTCCTTAGACAAGTATCACTAACATTTAATTTGAGAGTAATTTCTATAGCGTAATGGTATTCATACAACACACTATGAAAACTACATCCAAGCACCCTAATAAATAAAAGAGACAAAAAATAAACCATCCAATGGTTTTGGAAAAGTAAAAACCAATATGTAAGATGTATGGCACCTAAGCCTTATGACCCAAATTCCAATGCACCATTCCAAGTTTGAATTGTAGGTTATATTTAGAATATTCCTTACAGTTGTCATAACTTGTCATAACTAGTCATAGCCAATATTCCAAGTTAGGTTCCCCAATTTATCATGTTCCTACATTCAAAGATAATTGATGTTATATGCTATAAGATTTCCATAATGTTGGTCAAGATTCTAGTGTTCCTCATAATCATGCTCTTACATGTCATAGAATTCCTTAAAAGTAACTCCCACATCTTGTAATGCCATAAGATGTTATTGCACATCATAGTGACAATAGATGCTCTTACAACTCCTTGCACCTATTACAAGCCAAGATGACAAACATGTGCCAAAGAGTGCCACCAAAAAGTGAGATGTTTCGCTTCTCATGTGAGAACAAAAATAATACATAAATACAACAAATAGTAGATCTGTAATATTGAGAATACAAGGTTGAGACACCTTTCCTAACATAAACACGTCTGGTGTTGCACAATGTTGCAAATGCTTGTTTAGATGTGTACAAACAATGTTGCATGGTTGCATGCGGACATTGTGCAAAGTTGTAAAATTGTGTGCGAACACTATACATAGAGTTGTGTGAGTGTGCAAAGTTGTGCAATTGCACATGAGCATTACATGGGAGCAATATGCACATAGAGGTTGTGCAATGCCAAGTGTGTTAATAAATTTGTTGTGTGAGGGTATGTTTGAATCAACCTAGTCCAACAAATGGGATTGTATGTGCAACCTAGTTCAAAAGGACATAGATCCAAAAGAATTAAAACATCTTAAATTTTGCATTGATATAATTATTTTGATTGATTAGCTCGTGATTAAAGTTAGTTTATATGCCAAATAAAACAAGTTAAACATAACAACAATACATTTATTGTCACCAAAAATAAATATAAAACTATACACTTTTATCCCTTGTAATTCCTTTTATCATTTAATTACATTAAATAGTGATAGATCACACCATAAGATAAGAACAAACACAATTTTTTTCATAGCTCTAAAAACTAGCATATATATATATTATTTATTAATAAAATTTATAAAAAAGCTAAGAGATATCCTTCTTGAGGCGCCTATTTTTTAATCAATTTGTCCATCTTGAGGCGTTTATGCACTTTTATGTGACAAATAGGTTCCTCGAGAAGGATATCTCTCGGATTTTTTATAAATATTATTAATAATTAATATATATATATATATGCTAGTAGCATTCACAACACGACATGGAAGACAAAACTATAGTTAAGGTTGGGATTAGCTTTAGGAATCTAGGGTTATGGTTACAATTAGAGATATTTGGTTCACGAGTAGGGTTAGGGTTAGGTTTATGTTTTGAAATTATAGTTAGGGTTAAGATTTACTATTCAATTAGGGTTACAATTTTTTGATAGAATCAATATAAGGGTTATAATCGATCCCCAATCCTAACCATAATTGAACATGGATCCTAATTGAACTTAAACACATATTTAAATCGTAACCATAATGTCAACCCTTATTTTAACCTTAACCCTAAGATTTATTGTAGAACCCTAACCCTGACCCCAACCCTAACCCTAACCTTAACCCTAACACTAATGCTAACCCTAACCTTAACCCTAACACTAACGCTAACCCTAACCCTAAACCTAAACCTAATTTTATTTCTAAGCCTAACCCTAACCATAAATATAACCCAGACCCTAACACTAATGCTAGCCCTAACCTTAACCATAAGCCTAATGCTAACCCCATTTCTTTCACTAACCCTAAACCTCAACCCTAACCCTAACCCTAACCCTAATTATACCTTATCCCTAGCCTTAACCCTAATTATACCCTAACTCTAACCCTAACCCTAACTCTAATTATACCTTATCCCTAACCTTAACCATAATTGAACCTTGATCCTAATTAAACCATAACCCTAACCCTATTACAATTGAACCCTAACCCTAACCCTAAGTAAACCTTAACCATAATCCTAATACTAAACCTAATTCTAACCTAACGCTAATTTAACCCTAATCCTACAACTAACCTAAAAGATTTATCTTGTAACCCTAATTGAGCCCAAACTCTAATCATAATTACACTCTAACCCTAACCCTTATCCTAGTTGAACCCTTAACCCTAATCCTAATTACACTCTAACCCTAACCCTTCTCCTAATTGAACCCTAACCCTAAAAGTAACCCTAAATGAATACTAAATATGCGAAGAGATATCCTTCTAGAGGAGCCTAGTGCGCTTTTATTTAAGAAATTGATAAAAATTTAGGAACCCTAAAAAATTGATTAAATAATTAGGGTTAAGGTTAGGATTAGGGTTATTGTTAGGGTTAGAGTTAGATTTAGGGTTAGGCATATGATTATAGTTAGCATTAAAATTAAAGTTGTGGTTGGGGATAGGGTTAGGGTTAAGGTTAAGGTTAGAGATACTTTTAGGGTAAGGGTTAAGGTAAGAGAGAATTAGGGTTAGACTTAGGTTTAGGATTAAGGTTAGGTTTAGTGTTAGTATTAGGATTTAGGTTAGGGTTAGAGTTAGGGTTGGAGATATAATTAGGATTAGGGTTGGTGTTAGCATTTACATCAGGTTTGTGATTAGTGTTAGTATTAGGATTAGGGTTAGGTTTATGTTTAGAGATAGACTTAGGATTAGGGTTGGGTTAGCATTAGGGTTAGGGTTAGTGTTAGGATTAGCATTAGGGTTAATGTTAGGGTTAATAGTAGAGATAGAATTAGGATGAGGGGCAAGATTAATGTTAGGGTTAGGGTTAGAGATAGAATTAGGGTTAGGGTTAGGATTAAGATTAGGATCACAATTCAGGTTATGGTTAAGGTTAGCGATATAATTAGGAATAGATTTGGGGATAAGATTAACATTAAGTTTAGGGTTTGGATTAGTATTAAAGGGTTGGGGTTAGGATTAGGATTAGTTTGAGGGTTATGGTAAGGGTTGCAATTAGGGATAGGATTAGGGTTAGGGTTAAAATTTGGGTTAAGATTAGCGTTAGGTTTAGGATTACAATTATGGTTAGTGTTAGGATTACACTTAGGGCTAAGATTAGGGTTTAGATTATAATTAGAGATAGATTAGTGTTAGGATTAGGGTTATGTTTAGGGTTAGGTTTAGGTTTAAGGTTAAGCTTAGGGCTATAGTTAGATATAGAATTATTGTTAGGTTTAGGGTTCAGATTATGGTTAGGGTTAACGTTAGGTTAAGGGCTAGGGTTAGCCTTCTTAGGAATATGGTTAGGGTTAGGGTTATTGATTGAACCCTAATCATAAACTCGATCCTTAGTAAACCCTAACACAAAATGAACACTTATTATTTAACTCTAACCCTAACCCTAATTAAAGACTAACCATAATTGGACTCTAAAAATATTCCTAATTACTGTAACCCTTAGATTTAACCTTAACCCTAGCCCTAATATTAATTGAATTCTAACCCTAACTTTGAACACTATTTTAATCCTAACCTTAACACTACCCCTAATGTTGATTGAATCCTAACTATAACCCTAACTCTAATTGAATCTTAACCCTAATTGATCCTCAATCCTAACCCTTTAATTGAATAATAAACCTAACTTTGATTATAACCCTATTTGAACCCCAATTTTAACCCTAACCCCAACCTTTATCATATAATCATAACACTATTTGACCCTCATCGACTTAGCCCTAATTGATGCCTAACCCTAATTAAACGTTAATTTACAGGAACCCTAATTAAATCCTAACCCTAGATTTGTACCCTAGAACTGTAACCTTAATTGTACCCTAAACCTAATCCTAACTCTAACCCTAGTTGAACTCTAATCCTAATCCTAACTTTAATGTATGGTTAACCTATTTGAACACTAATTTAACCTAATCTTAATTAAATTATAACAATAATTATGCCCTAATCCTAATTCTAATCCTAAACCTAATTGGACTCTAACTGTAATTATACCCTAACCATAGCCCTAACTACAGTCCTAACCCTAATTAGATTCTAACCATAATCCTAACAAAATTCTAACCTTAGCTAGACCCTAATCCTAAGCCTAATTGAACTCTAACCCTAACTTCTAACACTAATTTAATCCTAACCCTAACATTAACCCTTACACTAATTAAACCATAACTATAATTCTAGCTCTAATTGGATCCTAACCCTAACGGATCCTCATTCCTAACCCTTTAATTGAATACTAAACCTAACTTTGATTGTAACCCTATTTGAATCCTATTTGAGAATACAAGGTTGAGACATCTTTCCTAACATAAACACGTCTGGTGTCGCACAATGTTGCAAATACTTGTTTAGATGTGTACAAACAGTGTTGCATGGTTGCATGCAGACATTGTGCAAAGTTGTAAAATTGTGTGCAAACACTATACATATAGTTGTGTGAGTGTGTGCAAAGTTGTGCAATTGCACATGAGCACTATGTGGGAGCAATATGCACATAAAGGTTGTGCAATGCCAAGTGTGTTAATAAAATTGTTGTGTGAGGCTACGTTTGAATCAACCTAGTCCAACAAATGGGACTATATGTGCAACCTAGTTCAAGAGGGTATAGATCTAAAGGAATTCAAACTAGTCTTAAATTTTGCATGGATATAATTATTTTGATTGATAGGCTCATGATTAAAATTAGTTTATATGCCAAACAAAACAAGTGAAACACAACAACAATACATTTATCATCACCAAAAATAAATATAAAACTATACACTTTTATCCCTTGCAATTCTTTTTATCATTATGTTTATGTCGAGAGACGTTCTACAATGGCATTCGGTGTGTTCAGAAAAACTCTACCTTAAATCAAGAAGAGGTCTTGAAATCACCACCCTTCATTTAGAGTATTAAATATTTTTAATATTATTTATTTAATGACAAATATTGCCATGCCTATAAAAGCCAATATCAAAGTAAATTTAGTTATACATTTATATCAGCACTTCATGGGAATTTTGGCCTCCATTAAAGGCTCCATTTAAGGCATTTTGTTTGCAATACAAGCCAAGGATATAGCCTATAGTTAGGCACATCTTTTCTAAGAACTTGGTAAGCCACTAAGTGGCGGTTATAGCAGTTCTTAAAATGCATTTAATCTTCCATCAAATGCCTTATCGCTAGCCACTTCTTAAGCCATGTGGGAGTGGCATATAGATTTGGAGGCAAGTCTTTATGACGCATGTTGTTAAAATTGTTTGAAAAGTCAAAATGTGGCAATTATAAAAACCTTTAATGGAAAGGTATTAATAATGACGGTAGAGCCCATATGAGGCGAGGTGTTTACTAAATTTTAACATTTTATTCCTTTGCATAGATGCCAAATTGTAAGTGTTTTGAGTTGGTAATTAATACCAACATGAGAAAAGGTGCCTGTGGGTTTAAGGAAGTAAGCATTATTCTTGAATGCTAGGAAGTAAGAATAATTAGTTGTTATTAATCACATCAGTTAGAAATTAAAAGGCACCATTATGGTGAAAAGATGGAAGTCGATGCTATGTTATAGAGTTGGAGTTCTCATTTTGGTTTTATCTTTTATACATTATTGAAAGGTGGGGAGTTTTTAGAGGAAAGCGACGAAAGCAAGAGAGGGGATTTTATTTGTGATTTTATGCATGTTATACAGCGTTGTTTTGGAAAGAGCAGATAGCAACTGTGTAATATGTTATAGTTTCTTTTCTCTTTGAGAGTTTGGGAGATAGTGATAGAAACAAGAGTCGTCATTTTCTTTTCTGGTGGGATTGTAAAGAGAATAGAGAGTAAATTAAAGAAACAACTACAAATTTTGAAGTAGAGAAGAGTTTGAAGACAATATTTTCAATATTGTACACATCATTTTAACTGTGATATTTGGAAGCTCAAAGGTGTGATAACAAGGAGTCGATACAGGCATGCTTCCATTCTTAATTTTTCTTGAGTAATTTGGTATTTTAAATTTAGATTTTTAGTCATTAAAAGAGGGTAAAATATTATAATGATTATTATATGTTAAAAAAAGGGGAATTATGATTTGGTTTCTACTAAAAACTTATGCAGTGTTTGGTTATTCCATTATTCAATCTGTAATGAATAGCAAAACAAAGATTAAATTCTCAATAGGAAAAGAATAATATTTTACTTTATTATCTTTGAAAAAATATATTATCAACAAAAATATTATAACAAAAATACAAAATATAAATATTATTGTCATTTTGGATATCTCTCAACATTTTCTATATAGACTATGTAATAGGATAGATATGCTAGTTTAATTACATTAAATAGTGTATATCACACCATAAGAAGAAGATTGGTGGAATCAGAACAAACACAATTTTTATCATAGCCCTAAAAATAACCTCAGGTACACTAAATTAAAAAAGTATGACAATTGCTTGAACAGCATTATTGATGGCGTGCCGCAGAAATGATGTTGAAGGAAATTTCTCTATTGCAGTGGAGCGTCTGTGGCTTGCTTTGAGGGATGTGTAACTTTAGCTCTGAAAATGAGTAGTGTGAACAAACTGTCGTTACCTGTTGGGAAAG